>JAPPVO010005954.1:0-53419 GCA_030407325.1 Camellia japonica | reverse complement strand
TTTAAAAATATTATACAGAAAAATTATATTTTAAAATTAATATTTTTCTTATCAGATAATTTAGATCCTGGTTGGGAACCTTGTTTATTGGCTAATTTTTTTATTTTTTATTTTTTTGTTTATAGTGTATTTTTTTTTTTAATTATGTAAAGAAATTACCTTTTCGATTCGTTTTATCTAGACGAATCTAAAATTTTAATTTTTTATTTTGAAAAAGTCCAAATAAGTTTTTTTTTTTATTTTTTTTGAAAAAATTAATTTTTTGATTTGTCCCGTTTAGTTGAATCTAGAAGTCTAAAACATTTTATTTTTTAAAAAAAATTCTACTATAAACAAAAATAAGTAAAAAAAAAAAACCAAATAAATAAACCCCAAACACCAACTTATTTTAATTTATCACCTAAATTTTATCAAATAAAATTTTAAATTTATCGTCAAATTGTCTATTTAATCCATGAATTATTGATTGAATCTATTTAGTTCCTAAAGTACATTAGTCAAAGTCTGTTTAGTTCTTCAACTATCGATTGTGTCTATTAGATTCCTAAAGTATATAAATCAAAATCTATTTAGTTTCTAAAAAGATTACAAAAATAAAATATAGGGGTACTTACCAATCAGTCCTATTAACTAGACTTATTTACCTACAGGTCCTAACTAATAAATTTAACACTATAAAAATAAGAGACTAATAAATTTATCACTATAAATTTATTCATAAAAATAAAGAGACTGATAAATTTATCACTATAAATTTATTCATAAAAATAAAAGACTGATAAATTTATCTTTATCACTTAATAAATTTATCAATAGGACTTAATGGGTAATAAGTCTCCAAAGTAGGACCTATTGGTAGTTTTATATGCTCACACATATTATAAATTAGTAAAAGACCCTCCTCAATTAAGATTTTATTACAAAAAAAACTTTAAAATTTTTATTTTGTCTTTAAAAGGTATTTTATTTCGTTGTATATTTAAATTAATATTGAGTTTGATTTTTTAGCCTTGCCAATAAATTATATGAATATTAGATATACTGAATACGTAGAATTAGATAATTTAAATAATAACACTTCTTTATAAATAGTGTTAGAACAAAATAATAAATTAATTAAGTAATAAAAAGAACTTAGCAAAAAACTTAAAAACAATCAATTAGAAATTATAAACGAAATCTGACATATTTGGGATGACCTAAATAAGTGTACTTTTTGTATTTTTACAAAAAGATGTGCAGAAAAGTAGAGAGGTGATGTGATGGAAAAAAGATAAAAAGATAAAAAAATGGATTATTTTGTGTATGCCAAACTTGGCCTAAACACGCATCCATTGTAGAAGATAAGTAACAAAATACTTTAGATAAATTCTCTTATCCTTATAAAAGAAATTCAATATATGGATTAACGTCCACTTTTCAAAGACATAATAAAAATTTAAAATTTATTTTAATAAAATTTTAACTAGATAGGGTCCTTTAATTATTTATAACATTTATAAACTTATATTATATTTTTATAATATTTTTAAAGACTAAATAAGTTTGAATTAAATAATTTTAAAAATTTAATAAATTCAATTAATAGTTTAGGAACTAAATAAATTTTAATTTATATACTTTGAAGATATAGTAGACACAATCAAGAATTCAAAAATTAAATACATATTTTGATTGGAGTATAGTGTAATTAACCCAAATAAATATGATTGGAGGGATACGTAAAGAACGAAATTCCCAACTCACCATATTTTATATTTAGGGTAATTATAAATACACTTTTTGAGATTTGCTTAAAATATGGATTGATTTTTGTGATTTGAAAAATTAAAAATACCTCCTTATTAAAAAAATTTATTTAACAGAATTAATTGAAAAAATAAAATTCATAATCACTCTCCTATACAATAATAAAATTATCTAAATTATTAATTGAAATATATTTTTAACATCATTAAAAACTGTTAATTGACTTAATAATTTATTAATAAAAATGACAATTTATTATGAAATTAGAAACTTCACGAGATAGAATATAATTTTCATAACTATAAGGGGTGATTTGTATTTTAATAAAATTTTAAGGATGTATTTATAATTTATTCTCATATTTAATAATAAAAATATCGCCCCTTATATTTACACGTAGAAGCAGCGTGGGATGTGAATATGTGGACAAAGCGGTTGGTACAGAAGACTTGTTTTCTTCGGCTGTAGTGGGGTCATCGTGGCGTATTCTTTGCGTTTTCTCTTGCTATTTGCGAACAACATTTGCCCAAATAATTTTAAAAAATAATGATAGGTTCAAGTCAGTTTAATTTTAAAAAATAACTATAAACCAATGATAAATTTTATTAATATTAATAATTAAAATTATAAATATTTATATATATATATATATGTAATTTTTTTTTTCAAATTACCATTCACAAGTAGTTTTTCACAAAAATACTTATAGGTAAAGTTTTGCAATTGTTAAAAAAATGTGAATGTTAAAATTTGGGTGAATGATGTGATCGAACTTGATTTAGGACTCGTTTGACAATTTAATATTTTAGTTTAAAATTTAAAAAGTCATTAAAAAAATTAAAAAATTAATAATTTATATCAAAAAGTTAAAGATTTATTTTTCTATTTATTTTTTGTACATCTTTTCGTAAAATATCAAAAAGTTATTTCAAAGCCTTTGTTTGGGATGTGGGTAGATTTTTTGAATTTTTGGCTATTTTAACCTGGGGTTAAAGAGCCTTCGACTTTTTTGACGTTGTGAGACAAAAAATGAAATGACTATAATTTGAATGTTATGTTTTATCGGGCTAAAAAGCTTATTTTGTCTATTTTAGCCCAAACATGACATGCCAAACAAAGCCTAATTTTTTTTACCTTATATTTTAATTAAAAAACAAAAAAATTATTAAAATAACATGTTTCCAAATGAGATTTTAGGTTTCGTTTGACAACTCATTGTTTTAACTTAAAAATAAAAAATTACTAAAAAATTAAAAAACTAATAATCTATAGAGAAAACGTTAAAGATTTCATTTTCTCTCTACTTTTTGTACATTTTTTTCATAAAAAATTAAAAAATTATTATAAACATACCAATTTTTTTTATCTCATATTTTAACTTAAAAAACTAAAAATTTAATAAAATAACGTGTTTCCAAACAAAAGAATTCTTTCTATTTGATAAAAGAAAATTGGTGAAATTGTTGCGACATACATTCAGCAAAAGCATGCAAGTATGGAGATTTGGTTATATAATAACTGAAAATACCAGAACAAATGTATATGAAAATTCAGAAAAACAAGCGCGCACACATACCCAACTCACCATCCAGGAATTATAATTATCACATTTGATTTCAGATTAAAAAATATCACATTTGAATTATAATTATTTTAATTTTTTTTTAAAAATTTAAAAAATTAAAAAATCTATCATAAATAAAACTTTTTAATTCTAAATTAAAATAGTCCAAAAACTTAAAAAACTAACTCAGAGAACTGTGTTTTTTTCTTTTTGTTTTTTTGGTAAAATGGAACTTCATAAATTAAAGAGGAGAATACAGAGTTCCTGAGGTAATGAATATGGTCAACCCTAAATATGGTCAACAATCAATGTGAGATGCCAACATTATTCATAGAAAACATTATGTTAATTGTTTCACCGGACCAATGTTTGAAAATAATTTTATGGTAAAGGTTTTGACAATTCAGTTACATGTTCCTTTCCAATCAAAACTTTCAAAAAAAAACCACTGATTCATTTCTATAATAAATCAATTAATTGTAACTTTAATAATTGATAAAATGTTATTTCCTACAATAAACTCTCTTCAATACATGACCCAAAACACATCCAACTATGGACTATTTTAAAAAAATAATTATAATCAGTTTTTTGGTTAAGTTTTTTTTGTGAAAGAAGAAGTAAATTATAATATAAGAAGTGAATTATAACCCATTTCCCAAAAGGCGCCTATTTCAACTCAATCTAGTTAAGACATGGAACAAAATAACCAAACCTTTAGTATATCCATACACTTAAAAAAACAGAGGACGAAAACAGGGTACTCAAATGACAGAGGGTGTGTATGGTTTGTATTTTGAAACATATTTCTAAAAAAAAATTCAAAAACATATTTAATTATAAAATTTTTCAATTTTTTTTTAAAATTACTTCCTTTTTTATTACATATTAATCAATTTTTTTTTCTCTCGTCTATTTTTCAATCATTTTTTTTTACACATCTACTCAATTATAATAAAATATTAAATCATTTTAAATTTCCAAATTTTAAAATTATTTTCAAAATATACAACCAAACAAATCAAAAAAATTTCTAAATTCTCTTCAAAAAAATTTTGTTTGAAAATTTATCTCAAAACAAAAACTAAACACATCCGAGACTTCTAAACAAAAGCCATATCAGATGCGGCAGACTACCATAAACTAGACAGAGAAATGACCACAAAATTCACAAAAATGGACAAACCAGACACAGAAATGAACACAAAATTCACCAAAATGGGAAAAATTTTACAAGACTTGCTGGTGGAGACCACTTCCCAAAATCCTTGCTCATTCATATACCTTATATGTTCATAAACTCATTGGTCCAAAAACACCTGCTAAGGGGAAGTAGGCCTCCCTGTACGCATTGGCTGGTGTTATGAACCAAAGGCGTCTGTTGATCGATGCTCGTCTCATATGCCTTTCTTGCTGGAATGAAAAATGTGCAAATTATCAGTCACATGAGATGCTTGATTTGCTAGTAATCTGAGCAACCATTGGCCTCGCAGTTACTCAGATGATTCATGCAATTGTTGCATTCCATTATAGGTACAAGATTAAAAGTGTCCACTAAAGTTGCAGTAATAAGCATGGAGTTCAGATATAAGTGGAGAAGGGACAGTGTCTAAGAATATGGCATGGAGTTTCCGAAGCAATATGACAAATAGGGCAAGTATATCAGTGGTAATATTATGTCTGTGGAATAGGAGAGACTTAGTGATGATCCTTTGGCGTACGACAAGCCACAAAAAAATGGAATCAAACTTGACAGAGCATTTAAATTTATCATAAATTTAACTAAAAACAAAACTAATCATGAAACTTATCCAAGCAAAACCACAA
Source organism: Camellia japonica (assembly GCA_030407325.1). Classification (NCBI taxonomy): domain Eukaryota; kingdom Viridiplantae; phylum Streptophyta; class Magnoliopsida; order Ericales; family Theaceae; genus Camellia; species Camellia japonica. The sequence continues at coordinate 48,279 of JAPPVO010005954.1, read as the reverse complement.
ATTTATTTATTACAAATCATAAAACCATAGTTTGAGCAACACAAATTCAGAAACATAAAGCAAACCCAGCAGCAAAAAAACCTGAAAACAGACTAAAAAAGGATCCCTTTAATCACTAAAGAAGACCTCAAAACACAGGATACTGACTAGTTACCAGTGACTCTTTCCATGCCTCTAGTTTACATGGTTTTAAGAAGCTGATTCGTGTCGCACACGAACATAAATGATTCTCAGACAACATGAAGACAAGAACCCCTGTGGTATGGAGTCATGAACTAAAGTGTCTGCGATGAAATGAAATTCCATTAGATTCACACACAAACTCGTTTCCATTAGATTCACACACAAACTCGTTTACTAGTGGCTTGGAAAGGAGATTGAATTGCGCTTTGGGCATTTCCAACTGCTGTGAACAGTTTAAATCTCCTCTCCTCCATTACTGAGAGAAAAGCAGGAGGTCCGGGTACAGAACATAGAACCTCTCGTTAAGTGAAGCAGTAGCAGAAGATGATGACAACGATGAAGATGAAACTGAAGAAGGCGGCTGAAACTCCATCAGAGAACAGATCCACGATTTTTAGATCTCACAAACCCTAGATCTAGGGTCGCGGAAAAAGCACAAACCCTAGATCTAGAGAGAGGAACATCACGGCGATGGATTGGGTAAGATCGCCGGAGTTGGGATGAGCAGCGACCGACGATGGTGGCCAGGCGGTGGTGGTGACAGAGAGAGAGGGCTTGCGGCGGCGGCGGCTCTGGATTGGGGCTGACAGGAGCTGGTGGGGGTGGTTGATGAGGGCCACCGGAGAGTGCCGCCGGCTATGGAGGGGTAGGGGTGCCGGCGAAAGCAAAAACCACATCGTTTTGCTATGCACTACATGATGTCTTCAACCCACCACCGCCACCTCTGCCGCCGCTAGCGCCGCCGTCGCCACCACTACCACGGTTATGGTTACGAATACGACAACTCTGTTTCTAAAATTTTTCCGGAGTTTACGGGTCAGGAAGAGTGGGTTGGTACGCATTTTATAGGTGTGAAGTGGGAGGAGTGGGGTTGAAATGACGAAACTGCCTAATGACTTGGTGACTAAGTTTTCAACAATAATAGGCTAGTGGGAAAGTGGGAATAATCTGATGAATCCAGAATGCATAAATGATCTTTTAACGTGAATAATGTTACTAGAAATTTTAAATGTTTTATTAAATGCATCGTATAGATATGAGATTTATATATTATGTAAATTTTTTATTTATATAAAATATTTAATAAAAATATTGATAAAACATGTAAAATTCTTACACTATGTTTGGATTGAGTGATTTGGAGAGAAAAGAAAAGAAATAGAGTGATATGTATTTCTCTTATTTGTTTGGATAACTTAAGTAGAGAGAAATGGGAAGAAATGGGAAGAAATGGAGAGAAACTCATTTCTCTTATAAGTCTCATTTTCAATCTTCCCAAAAGTGGAGAGATTGGAAGATAAAAGAAACTACTATTTTCATAATACCAATTTTGTCCCTATAAAAATAAGAGAAATAAAATGATTGAAAATATAAAAAGGTTATTTTGGTAATATAACATAAAATAATTTCTTTTCTTTTCTCTTAATGAAACCTAACCAAACAAGAATGAGAGAAATCACAATCATTTATTTTCTTTTATTTCTTCCTTATCCAAACAAAAAGGAGAGAAATCACAATCATTTTTTTTTATTTTCTTTTCTCTTATTACTTAAATAATCATTTCATTTCTTTTCTCTCCTAGGTTCCCAAATATAGTGTTAATATTGCTCTTTTAACTTCCTCCAATTGTATAAAAAATATAAATACAAAAGTGAAATTAATTATGATGTTATTAGAAAGTTAATTTTTTTCATCCGTACATAAATATTCCTGTTTTCATATGACTATGTTTTTATATGAGGCGGTCTTGAGATTTAGGAGGCTTAAGGCGAATTTTGAAATTGGGAGTCTCTTTTACATTGAAAAAAAAAAATAATGGATAAAACAATGATTACAACTTTTTTATTTATTTGTAGTTACAAAAAATTTACTTGTACATATAATCATTAAAATTATAAACAAAACAATTTAATGAAATAAAATTAGGGCAAAAAAAAGAAAAAATTATTCAATTAAAACTGATAATGACCTAGGTAAAAGAATTAGAGCAAAGTTATTTATTTCACTAAAATTTAATAGATAAATAAGGTAAAAAAAAAAAAATAGGGCCCATATATTGTATGTATTGTTCTTCTTGGGTCCAAACACTTTTTTTTTAATATATATTTTCATTTTAATAAATATAAGCCAAACTACACTTATAAATAAATATGAGTTAAACCATACATAGACCCAATAAAATATTTTAGGACCCTTTAAATTGATCCTAAAAAAAAATAAAATATTGAGCTTAGAACATTTTACTAAATTTGAAGACGTTATTTTTTGACAAAAATTTTGAAACCTAAGGCATAAGTCTTACTGGCCTTAGCTAGAGCTGGCCCTATTTTGATAAGACTATTTTTTAAACTACAATGGCACATGATAAAGAAAATTTTAAAAAACTATACTCTCTCTCTCTATATATATTTTTAACGGTTTTAATATAATGATAACCCCGTCAACATTTATGAAAGTAATAAAAAAAATTATTTGATTTAATTTTTAAAATTTGTATTTTGAATTTATTTCTTAAAAAATTATAAATTAGTTTAACAAAAATAAATATAACTATATATTTGAATTTTAAAATATTATTTTATGTTTCAAAAAAAATTATTTTTTTAATAAAAATTCAATGAACTAAATTTTAATTTTAATTTTTTTTGAAAATTATATTAAAAAAACTCAATCAATATATATGTATCAGCAATGGTTGGTGGCTCGAAATTCAGTGGCTCGAATGACTCGAAACTGTCAAAACGACGTCGTTTTGGGCGCAAAACAAGCCAAAACGACGTCGTTTTGACAGTTTCGAGCCATTTGAGCCACTGATTTTGTGGCCCTCAAACATTTTCCATATATGTATATGTGGAGTTTGATAAAATACATTTGAAGTGTAAGTTGGTACTACTAATGAGGAACACGTCAAATTGAAAATAATATAAAACATACTTAAAGGAAAAATGATATTTTGGTTTTATTATTCTGAAAATTATTTCTATATCAAAAAAGAAAAACAAAAACAAAAATGATATTTTGGTTTTATTATAAAAAAATAACTATTTAATTTAGACATTATTTAAGTTTTTACAATTTCCCATAGTAGTGGAGATAGTTGTACCTATTTAATACTTCTTTGACCTATGCCCTTAGGGCAAATGTTAACAAAAGCTTTAATTATTCGGTGGTGCTACATATACTAATTAGTGTACTAACTAGTGTCACGACCCGCTCACTGTACTCAAGAGTTAAGTATCGTAATGGCCAGTAATTGAAGTTACTTACGGCCAATTCTTGAATAAATAAATAAATGCGAGCGGAAAAATATTTAAATGAGGGTACCAAAATAATCATTGGAGTTTCTATTTTTATTACAAAATTTATTGACAAAAAATGTCGATATTTACATATAAAAATATCATAAAAGTGCTGTGTGTGTCTACTTCGCAGCCCCGCGTCTAAGTCTTTTAAAAAACTATTCTGAATTGCACTGTTTCCTGAAAATTGGTAAACAGCTATAAGCACATGGCAGAGTGAGAAATATTATACTAAGAGTATAAGGGACACAAAATAATCATGGATGGTTATGTAACTAAAATATTTAAGATAACTTAATCTGAACAAATAATTATTTAAGTAACAAAACTGAAATTATGTAAATAAATAACCATAACCACGGTACCGAACAAAATAGAACAGAACAGAGGTCACAAGAGTAACAGTCAGAACAGAGTTACAGATTCAAGAGGTGGCTCGTACGGATTATAGAGGTGGCTCCCACAATAGTGTAGCACTTATCTCCGCACAGCACTTTGCTCTGCACAGAACAGAGATCAATAGATCCATAACCATAGAGGGACACAAAGTAACCAAACAGAAGCTAATGGTTATTTAAGTCTCACAAGGCGTGGGACTCCCGTGGTGGTACTTACAAAACATTATTATTTATAAGGTCATAGTCAAATATTATTTAAAAGTTAAACAAACATATCCATGGGTTTTATTTTAAACAAATAAAGTTCAGAAAATAACCCACGTAATGAAAATATTTTTAAAATATAACTTGAATTAATATAACTTATAAAATATAACTTGTATAAAATAAATTATGGTAAGTCAAAACATGTGTAAAATATATTATGGTAACTCAATGTATAATATAACTCACCTTAACTTTAATACATCACTCTTTCTTTCCACTATCAAAGACCCTCTCGGCTTCTATTATTTTTTCCTTCATTTTCTTCATTTCTTTCCTTTCTCCTTCCTCTCTTTTTCCTTTTTCTTTCTGTCTCCCTTCTTTTCCTTTTCCTTTTCTTTCCCACACAGCACCTCCTCCCTATTTATAAGGAGGTAAGAGCATTGATAGGCTAATGCGTGGCCAGCAAATCATCTCACAGATTTGATTCATAAATTATATAAATTTATATTTATTTTTAATAAATATTTAAAATAATTATATTTTAGCCTAGTTTTCTAATATAATTATATAAATAAATTAATTCCTAATTAAATTACACTCTATTGTATACCAACAAAAAATTAATTATTTATTTTACTATCACACCTATTATTATTATTATTTATTTATTTATTTACTCTTACTTTTATATTTATTTATTTATTATCTTTAACTTTAATTTGGCTCAACTAGTATTATAATTTCATATTTCTATTAATTTGACCTCAAATAATAATCCCTAATTTAATTACACTTTATCTCATACACCCGTAACATTTAATATTTTATTTTACTCTTCCGGAATATTTAATTAAACATTTAGGGTTTTTTTCATTTATAATTAAATAATACTAATATAAAATTTAAAAGACAACTTAAATTTTCGAGTTGTTACAACTAGTGTAACAATACTAGTTATGACATTATTATTGATCATACTCATTAATCATATTACAAATTCCAACATGCCACATTATCAATTGGTACAATATTTAGTACACTAATTAGTAGATATAACATTATTCTTAATTATTATATAAATTATGTTACAATGTGTAAAAGAAAATATATTAAACTTTGAAAACAAAATAGTTATTTTAAATTTTAATGAATGAATATTAATACATTACATTATTTTGTTTTTATTTATTTATGTATATCAGTTTTGTTTATCTATTATTCAATTATTATTATTAATTTAAGGAAAAGATATTTTTAAATTATTAATAAATTTTATAAATATTAAAAAATAAAATAATAATTTTTAATTTCTCTTTAATTTAATGGGGTTAGAAAATGCGAGGAAGATACGGAGTCATTCATATGTAATGTTTGTCACGTCATCAATGTGGATGTGTGAAATAGAAAAATACTTGACACATCCAATAACAATGGTGTGTTTAGTTGAGAGATTTGAGGAGAAATTTAGAAAGAGAAAGGAGAAAAGTATGTGAAATTAGGTGAAATGTATGTATATTTTATTCACATGTCACATAACTTTTCCCTTTCTCTTTCTAAATTCCTCCTTAAATCTTCCAACCAAACACAACGTAAGGCTCGCTGCCCATTGGATAGCACAAGCTTCTGCTCATAATGACCTTCTAATAAATTGGGTTTACCACCCTCCATTGGCTCTTTCTGAAATTGTTAGGCATGATGCTCTATCTGATCCCCTGTAATTTCTTTCTGTGTAACTCTTTTCATTCAAAAAAAAAAAAAACTTAAAAATCATTTTTTATGATGTGTATGATAAGTATTAAATTTTAATTCATCAAATATTTTATTATGTGAGGTCTAATTTCAATATCACATCATTAAAAATAAAAGATAACAAATTAAGAGATATAACATTGTTTTTTTTTTTTTTTTTTTTGGTTACAGGAAAATCCTCCTTACCCTCCCGCAGGTCCAAGACAGCGTCCCTTGCAGAGATGCAGAGATCACCAGGGTGTCCTGTTAGTCGTTCCGAGCGAAGAGACTATAACCTGGAAACTTGTCCCAACCTCCCAAGATAAGCTCCGCTTAAGTCAGGACTCACACAGCGGGAAAATATTGAACCCACACCAAAAAATTAAACTTATGACCTTAAAACTTAAACCCAAATCTTAACCACAATGCCACCCACCCTTAAATTGATATAACATTGTTAATATATGAAAATCTTCATGTTTGATGCTGCACGCAAAAAATTATTCAGTGCCAATAGTGACATCAATTATAATATGTCATGTCCCATTTTATTTCTTCATCAGTCAATATCAAATACTGAGTTTCACATCTACTGCTAATCACAAATATCAAGGGGGGTACCTATCCATGCCGGTTCACTACACCAAATAATTGCTCACTACAAGCACATTTTGTTAATTATAATGATTTTTTAAATTTTATTTTTAGTTTTTATTTTTTATTTGGATGAACCTAATATAAGGGAAAAAATAAGTAGGTTCGCCTCAATGGTTTGAATTCGCAACCATCACAATAGAAGTTGGAGTGGAGGCTATACCATTGTGATATAAAGTCATACATATGGTTAATTGTTGTTCATTAGGTGGTGATTAATATTTATTATAAATGTGTATTAAAATTTATCTTTTTTAATAGGCTAATAAAAGATCATTACAACAAATTAGCATCATTCTATTTTTTTTATAAATAAAGATTGAGAACTCTAATTTTGAAATTCTAAAGAGAACTTCAGTGATATGGCAAAGAGTGGGGATCCACATGTGATGTGATGTGTGTGTTATTTTTTATTTTTCCTCTTGCCACATCATTAGAGCTCTCTTTAGAATTTTAAAATTAGAGCTCTCTATCATTATTATTTTTTAGATAGATATAGATAGACATCCTTGACATGATATTTAGGTTACAACTCAAGTGAAGATAACTAATAAGGGAAAATTATCCATAAATCCCATTTCACCATCATACATCCCATTTAGTCCTACCGAATTTCAAGTATACTAAGAGATCCCATCTGTTACAATACTATTACCTATTGGTCCTGTTTTGATTTATATATTCAAATTTTTGTCTTTTGTACCCTTTCCTTATCTGGGTCACACAGAATTAGGAATTAATTTCATTTCCTATCACCAATCGTCTGGCACTGAATTAGGGATCACGTTCATACCGTATTACCATCCCCTCTACTGGGTAACACATCGTATTGCTCTAATATTTGGTCAACACAGTCATATCACATAGGGAGCACATTCAGGGTTGCACCGATTCTGCATTGCGACGCCGTGAAGATACACGCCTGCAGGTACTACGTTTGATCCCCCACTTGTATGATTGTTGTTACATAATTTTCCGTCGTCATCTGCGTAGCCCATTACTGATGAGTTCAAGCATATGTATTCAACTACCGTGTGTGACACACATAAGTCTTTCCTGCGTTTTTCTTACACTCCATAACTTGTAAACCGTCTGTTAATATTTTTTAATGCAGTGATGGACGACGCGATTATGTTGTTGTGCTGTTTTCGGTCCACGAATGTCGCATACAATCTGAAAGCGCCTTACGTATTTGTCGATTTGATTAATTTCTTGTGTGATACTTTTGATGATCTTACGTCGGTTAATGTTCGATTGTTCTTTAATGTTCCGGGTTACAAAAATATCTCCTTACAAAGTGACGTAGATATGCAAAATATGGTTCACCTTGCATCCTCTTTTCGTTTGCAACTAATCGAGGTTACGGTGGAGTCGAACGATGGTTTCTGTGTTACAGCAGACAATGATCTAGTGGACACCATACCAAGCCTCGGCACGCGTGGAACCAAACGATCTGTTCACCATATTAACAACGATGCTGATATTGATTTGTTGCCAAACTACTGCCCACATATCAGCAGACATTCTTATCAGCATCATGGGCTAACGGACTAACTCACGTGGGGCAGAGTTTCGAAGGTGGTGCGGCTGAGTTTCGAACAGTACTTTGCAAATATGCGGTGGAATGCGGGTTTGGATTCAAGTACCTCAAAAACGATACAGTTAGAATTACCGCTGTGTGTTCCTTGCGAGAGTCGAAGGGTTGCACATGGTTGGTACACGCGCGAGTTTTGGAAGCTAATGGTTTTTTCTACCTTCGCAAATGGAACAATGAACACATTTGTGGCGTTGCAGTTCGTACAGTCAACAATCGCCGTTTGGGATCAGACTTGGTGTCCGACATTTTCGCGCATCGTATCCGTGACAAGCCTTTGACTAGGCCTACTGATGTTGCATTCGATTTGAAAAAAAATTACGGCCTCGAAATAAGTTACCGCGTAGCTTGGTTAGGTGTCGAAAAAGCCAGAGGCGAGTTATTTGGAGCACAAAGTGCATCCTTCGATCAGCTACGGTGGTACAGTGGGGCCGTTATGGAACACAATCCAGGAACTTACATCAAAATTGATTGTGACGAGCATGACAACCGGTTTGAACGTTTTTTCATAGCATTCAAAGCATGCATTGACGGGTTCAAACATTGTCGACCATTACTTTTCCTAGATGGCACTTTCTTGAAGGGGAGGTTCAAAGGGAATTTACTTGCTGCCACATCGAAGGACGGAAACCGAGGTACATTGAACATTTACACACACATAACGCACATACGTCACACAACCATGCATTATTCATTTTTCCGACACAACTATGTACACTATCACCCCCAACTAACCACCCTACTCACACGCAGGATTGTTTCCAGTCGCATTTGCGATTGTTGGGGCAGAAAACGCAACAAACTGGTCATGGTTTTTGCAACATCTTCGTAATGCACTCGGTGATGACAGAACGTTTACATTCATATCAGATCGGCATGTTGGCCTCATGGAAGCAATGCCCATTATCTTCCCAAATGCTCACCACGCGTTTTGCATGCAACACCTTCAGAGAAACCTTAGAGACAAACTTAAATATATGAACAATTTCCATCGGATTGGGTTGATCACAAAGTTCAACAACTGCGCTTACGCCCCCACTGTTACTGCATTTCAGGAGATGGTAGACAAGTTCACCAATTCTGGTAAGAAAATTGCAATCGACTTCCTCGGAAATCTACCCCCCCAACATTGGGCAAATGCCTACTTCCGGTGCGTAACTTTACATGTCCCACTTGTATATGAACAGTACAAAAAAAAATGAACGCGTCTGCTTACATTAAATTATCTATACTAATACCTCTGTTATGTTGTCAAACACATTGCCATACAGAGGTAACCGGTACGGCGAGATGTCCTCCAATGCCGCCGAATCATTCAACAACTGGATTTCCGATGCACGTCACCTTCCCATAACTCGTCTGGTGGACAGTATAAGGACACAAATAATGCGACAAATGTCAACCAGGCGGGAAACGTCACAACAATGGCATGGTGTGTTATGCCAAAAAATGGAAAAACTCCTAGAACAGTCATACAATGACGGGAGGTCATGGACTGTAAGCCAATCAAGTCCCACCGTGTTCAAGGTACACTCACACCCGTCCGTCATGGTCGACGTTGACAGCCACACATGTTCGTGTTTCCAGTGGCAGATTAACGGTTTCCCATGCTCACATGCCATTGTTGCCGCTCGGAAAAGTGGACAAGATTTGTACACTTTAATCGAGCCTTACTTCCATGCTGCCACATACCGCTTGACATACAGTCCAACAATTACCCCAATTCCAACAGTGGAACAACCACCCATCCAGACAGGCAATTTGATCATACTGCCACCCACCGTCAAACGACCACCTGGCAGGCCCAAGAAAAACCGGATACCGTCACGCGGCGAGCAAGTCCAACCAATACGTTGCAGTAGGTGTGGACGCATTGGACACCACAATCGGAAGACCTGCAAAGAACCCATATAGCATATCAACCTTATCATGTGGAAACACACTATTTGACACTTTTATTACTATATTTTTCCAATTTAATAATCATGGGTTACACATTTATCCCATGTCTGCATTTAATTTCCACGAACTATCTGCATTACTTTACTTTTCCCAGTTCATGATCATGGGTACCACAAAAACTTCCCATGTATGCATTTAATTTCAAAGCACTTTTCGCATTGTGGACAATGCTACAAAACAGTATCCAATTCTTAATGTTGTGGTATGCTCATTTATCTTTCTCCTTCACATCGTTTTCAATTATTCATTTCTTTATTTTGATTCCAAATTTAATGACATTCTCTTACAGCGGAAACAGACAATACATAACAGTAGTCAAATGGCACCATGAACCATTACTATGAATTACCACAACAAACGTAATGTCCACGCATACGCCACTAATACCATTAACCCTTAACAGTTTCACAAATTCACTTTGTCACAATATCTCCATCTTACATGCTGAATGCAATACAATTCAACCACCATCAATCAACTACACAATACCTGCCCCACTTCTGTCAAAATTAAAAACCAACATATGCTATTGACAAAATGTAACTGAGGAGAACACAACATGCCCAACACACAAAATTCCCAATCGGGACATGAACGAAACACAAGGTCAAATTTAGCAAAACCCATAATCGCATAACCATCATATGTAATTATTGTTATTCACACTTTGAAACCAACTTTTAAACCAACCAAAGCATTCACAAAAACTAACACACACTTAACAAAATATGTTCATGACTGTGCAAAACAAAACCCCACAAAAAATTGGTAAATAACCAATCACAACCATATTGCCAATAAAAAACCAACTGACAATTCAACCCCAAACACAAAAACCCATCAGCTTCATACTTCATGCCATATCCTTCAGACCCCTTTCATGGTCGTTCACAAAACCTTTGACCATGTTGGCGCGCAGTATGACGCAGTTATCACCCTGCAACGATCTGTCGACGTCAACATGATGTACATACTGACGCATCACAGCACACACAATGATTGCGCAGTCCTCCCTGCAATGAGCGTCAACACAAACATACAAATTACTAGTTCCTCCACAAAACCAGATACGAAATTACATTTTATTTATGTACTATCAAATTAATATGGGCACTACACATACGAGTCGTGTCTTTGCTGCGGGCAATCAGTTACTGACACCACCCCCAATTCACCACACTGCGTTGCATCTTCATCACCCAACACTCCAACTGTGCCCCGCTGGATTTCAATAACAGTATCCCTCTGCAAAAAAATACCCTACCATTACCAAACACACAAAAAAGACAAATAAAAACACATCAACCACACACATATGATGCCACATTTCACTCACCAAAAACACTGCCTCCATAAGGTGCTTGTCTTCAATTCCAACCCGTGGCCTCATAGAGTTGTAATGTTTCCAGATACCCGTTTCAGTGTCGTAAACAACCAGTGTCCAGTGTGCTCGGAAACAAATGGGGAAGTGGACGTACCGACAATCTTTACATGCCGCGAAGTTGTCCAGCACGAATCTGTCCCGTGCATTACTGTTTTCGTTTTTCAACATTTCCTGCATCATTATTCCACCCGTTAGATTATTAAACTTTAATCGTTGCACCCACGCACCACAAAGCTGTCCAATGTAAGTTAAAAAAATTTCAAACACTCACAAGGCATATGCTACTAAAAACGTACGACTTGTCCGGGAACTCCACTCCAACAGCTATTCTATCTTGTTCTTCCATCAACAAGACTGCGTAGGCATCTATCACCTGCCACAAGACAATAAACTTCATACAAACAAAACATTCACACAATAACATTACAACTTCACACCAGTTACTTACATTGCCACGCACTGACGAAGGCCGAACAAGCGACTTAATATCCACAAAGCATACACAAACACCATGTCCACTGCTATCCCACATGACCGCACTACAAGTAAAAGACATAATGCATGTCAACCAAATGTACACGCACACCCAATTTCATTACTAACAAACGCACATTACATACCTGTCCCCATCTCTGTCATACGCGTTTCTTATCTTCTCTTTCTCCACTGCAGTCATTAACTTCCACACCCCTAAACGATTGTTCAAATCAAACCCAGACCACACCCTGCTCCTCACTGCACATGCATCTACATCTACAGACCGTCCAGCGTCCACCACCTTACCACACCCCACCATCATTTTACCCATACCACCGTAATCAAAATCTGGCTTCATAACCTGCTTCCTCACCTTATCCTTCAGGTTCCTCACAAACGAGCTCTCCACGCCCTCGACCGGTTGTCTTCTCCTTACGCAGCCAGCAACTTCAACTACATCTGAACCATGCCCACTACCTTCAACCACACACACCACCTGTCTTTTCATCAATTCCACCAGAATTTCCACTGTTTTTTAACAAATAATTCCCCCGCTGTCCAACACTGCCCAATGTCGCCCGTTCCATTCTTCGAACACCATCGCCTTCCGCCATATCAGTGTCACCATCAACGACCATACGGAATGCTTGCGTCACGTTGTGCACATCTTGTTCAGCTAACTGTTCTTCTAAAACACCTATCGTTCTTCGTAGCTCAACATTTTCCTCCGCCACCTTCTTCATCTCATCTTCCTTCACCTTGAAAACTAAGGTGAAACCACCAACTATATCCACAGCTTGTTTTTCTTTCATCCTCCTCAACTGTTCCACCTCTGCTTGCAACTCCGCAATCATACCATCTTTAACTCTACATTCCGCCCTAAGTGCGTATAACTCGGCTAACGCCGTCTCTAGTTCCCCCTTGCCATCACCAATCCGTTTCACCCGTGTTGCACATAAAATACCACCCACATCCCCCTCCGGCGAACTTACAACATCGACCGGAACACAGGTTTTACCTTTTGCAACCACACCCCCCCTTCAGATCTTCTACGCTCACCACTGCCCCTGACGTTGCGTTTAGCATCCACCCGGACACCACCCACAACTTCATTGCCACAAACAACCATGTTCACATCATTCCCAGCCCCACTGTCACTACAAAAATCATCACTAGCATTGCTTTTATATTCTCCACCCACTTCTCGATCTTCATCAATATTAGCGTCCTCCTCACCATCAAACTCTTCTCCTGCTAGTATAACCTTTTCGAACGGTTGACTCACAAGTTTGTCCCTAAACACCTGCCACAAAAAACCCACCATTTCATTACGTATTACCACAATAAAAACAAAACCAAAAACATCAAGTTGAACGCACGCACACACGTAACACACATCAAACTCGCAATCACGCACCTCAAACTGTGACCCAGCCCCCAAATCCAAGCAACGTGTTTTCGCCAACAATGTGCTGATGTTCCATTTCAAAAACCGGGGGAACATTATGGGTTTAGTCGTGGACACAATGTTCGTATGCTCACAAAGCCAGTACTGTGCATGCACAAACACAACATCAATTACTACAAGATACCAACAACATATTCAACAAAAAACAGACAAATTCACACATAGTCATCGTGCATCACATATAACATGAACACAGTAAAAAAAATTAACGTAAACACCATACCAGAAGCGCAACAACACAGCCCGTAACTTTCTCCGGAGTCTGCCAAAATTCACGGACAGATCCTAGCAGCGTGTTCAAAATCGCCCCCGTCCAGTCATAATTTTGGACATTGTCCAATTTGTCCAAGTACCGAACAAACACCCAACTAATCGTCTCCCCGGATGTTGAGAAGAATAACTTGACGCACACATATAAACTTAGCAGCTTAGCAGTGTCCTCCTCATCGCGCTTCGAGTTACCTTTCACCGCATCATCGAGTAAACTTTTAATCAGACTCGCTGTTATCCGCCCTACGCCATTACAACGCCGCTGAATGAAATCAGATGGAGGCCGTGTGCCCGGCGTCAGGTCCAACTGCTGGTCACCACATTGCAGCCCGAAAACTAACCTAATATCAGCTTTGCAAACTTTAATAGGAACCCCCCCAACATAGAACGCGTCGTCACGCAGCCTAAAGGTCCTCAGAATCTTAACAACCAGCTCATCACATTTCCTGTACTCGTTGAAGTCCGGTTTGTTTATAATAATGGCTTCAAACAGCAGCCAAAACGGTGTTCGCCTCATCTGCCGGAAGTGTCTTTCACCCAACCCCAACTCGGAAACAACCTTAATTACACCTGCCATATTCGATCGAAAATTTATACGATGCGTTTGTTTCCGAGGCGAGCGTTCATGCGTTGGCTTCCGAGGCGAGCGTATATTCTGACCAACTCTTTGCGGCTGTTTAAACAAAACACGCCCCTGCAACTTCACACCAAGCCTCGACGATGACGCCCCACTATGACCCTCTAAACGCTTACGCTCGGCCGACCTAGTCCACGGGCTGCTCAATGGCACAACATTACCTGTTCCACACAACAACACCCACTCAGTGTCTGATCCCAACTACATCACATATACTACAAAACTGATGTAACACAACAAAAACTATTCAAAACCAAAACTACACCCATAACTTTCAACATCACTTTTCAACATCACTACCCCTTCCCCACAACAGCTTGTTCAAGTCATCACACTATCACATCGCCATCGTCCATCACTACAAACAAACCCATACAAATTTTTCAAATAAAATGCATAAAGGTGGTACTAGATATTACGAACATATGTGATCGTGCCACACACAAAACATAATCACAAAAAAACAAATAAAATCACATAAATAAAGGTCACAGACATAATGTGGGGACCAAAAACCCGACACAGTGTGTCTCACACAACAAACGACTGAGATACATACATGCAAACAAACAAATAAGTTTACAAAACGAACCCAACAAAACCCCCCATGTCACACAGAGTACTGGACCACACACACGACTGTCCCCCAACCACCAAACATACCGCCCCACCCTTCAACAACTTTCGAAACAAGAAAAAACACAGAACAACACTACAAATCACAAACGGAAAAGTACTTACGATTTTGCGCCATTGACACCGTCGAAGTTCGTCCCACACGTCTACTTTCACAGCGTTCAAACCCTACAAACCCACTGCGCCTCCAAAATACACAATCTCGAAAACAAATATGGACAACGTCACTCGAAACCCTACGTTTTCTTGCGATTCCCAAATCAATTTCCAGAACCGCACCCAAATCCACAGATTCCCCTAAATCCCGTAACCCTAAAACGGTAACACCAACAAATTAGGTATTACGATACACTGTTTCCCTTAATTGGGGTTTTACCTAACATAACACGCGGGTTGCTCTGTGCGGGTCGGGTTGCACCTGTGCATACAAACCGTCATACACCAACAACACCACTAAAAAACTACTATAGCACTTTTTGCCTCCGTGACACCCAAACACATCCCACGCACAGCCCACCAAATCAGGGCATTTCAGGAAAGTATTTACCACAGGACCACACGGAGTAACATAATAATTTCAGGACTAATTGAACCAACATTTCAAATTATGGGATTTATCAGTAACTCTCCCAATTAATAAATAGGGGGAATTACAAGTTAGTATATTTTTAATCTTTTTTTTCAAATCAATGATAAAATTTATAAATATTATTAATTAAATTTATAAACTTTTCCAGTTGAATATTTTACAAAGATCCCACTTATGTGTAATTGCCCTAATAACTATAATTCATAGTGTCACTTGAAATATAAATTAAAAGTGAAGAAGATTTGAAGTAATAATATTATTGAATTTATAAATATTTATGAGTATCGACCTGCATATTTATAATTTCACTACCATTTTCACTACCATCACCATATTCGTTGATGTCATTACCACCAGTTCTCTACGCTACATAAACTTTTTCACTTGAATATTTTACAAAGATCCTGCTCATGTGTAATTGCCCCTAATAACTATAATTCATATTAAGTGACACTTGAAATATAAATTAAAAGTTAAGAAGATTTGAAATAATAATATTATTGAATTTATAAATATTTATGAGTATCAACATGCATATTTATAATTTCACCACCACCACTATATTTGTTGATGTCATTACCGCCAGTTCTCTACACTACTTCTTCACTACTATTACCATCATTCTACTATCATGTTTTACCACTTTTTTTACATCCACTAAATTATGGGTAACTCCATGTACACAACACACAACATCTCAATACACGCCATTTTCTTAACACACATCACACAGATTTTTAATTTTTTAATTTTTTTCTCACTTTACACTATTAATTTTCTAAAAATCCTAAATTACCCTCATCTTCTTAACTCTTTAACCATCTATCCCAAACCCTAATCCTAATGCCCTAACCATCACTGTCGGCCTCCACTCTCTCTCCAACCGTCGCCTACTCTGCGCATCTTATCTCACCGCCGTTTTCCCTACGCCCATATGGCTCTCTCACTCTCTCTCTCGTGTACGCGTGCGTGCGCATGCACGTGTGCGCACCCACTCGAGCAGTGGAGGAGAATAATGGGGTTAGATCGCGATGGCGGGGGTGGAGAGCAGAGTGTTCGCGATGGAAGGAGTAGAAGACAAGGCTATTCACGTTGGTAAGGAATGCCGGTGGGAGAAATAGGAGGGATTTGCAATAGGGAAAGGGGTCGTTGGTGAATGAGTGGTTATAAGAGTGGTGGTAGCAGGGGTGAGAGGCAGTGAGATAATGAAGTAGGAAGGTTGTAGGGCTATGATGGTGGCTAGCGAGGATGGTCGTGGTGGTGGGTGCCCGTGATGATGGCCAAAGGTGGAAAGCAAGTAGCGAAGGCTAGTCCAGCTGCGATACTGGGCTAGGGCCGAACTGTAGGACTCATTCTATGGGCCGAACTGATGGGTCAAATCCATCATCAGAACCAAAGTGGGCCAAGTCCATACACAGATATTCGAATGGGCCAGCCCATCCCGACAATCGTCTCGCAGAAGGCCGAGCTAAGGCACAATGGTACCGAGTTGAAGCACAGCGGTACCGAGCTAAGGGAACCTCTCAGAGAAACGTGGAAGTTGTGAGTATATGCATGTGCAAGTTGCCACCTCAGTTGGTCCCCTACACCTGGAATCACAGAAGCAATTAAACCAGAAGAATGTGGTTTATTATCAGCATGACTACAACGAGTATATGCATTCTATGACAACTACCAGATGGTCCCCCACCTGGGGCAAGGCTAAAAGGAAACTTGGCAACACCAGAGCTCAATGAAACCATCTTGGGAAACAAGCAAGGAGTTCTATATAAACTACACTAACTTCACATTGAAGGTAACTGATAAAAACGGAACCCTACTGACTGAAAACAAAACTCTCTACACTTGGAGAGCACTTTGCTCCTTCTCCGATTACTCATTCTCACACCGGAGGGGTTATCCGGCCCACTCCGGCCAGGCAGCTCTTACGGTGCCTCTTGCTGCAGGGACCTTAATTCCTGGATAGTCCAGTCAAGTGCGAAGCTCCGATCCATTTTCATCTAGTGCGGTATCTGGTACGCACAATTGGTGCGGTGAGCGTGGAAGCTTCGTCTCTGAGCTCTGCACTCGACTCCGGCGATGGGGATTGAGGACATCCCACCTTCGACACATACTCCACAGACGGAGAAGACGAAGGACAAAGGCTTGGCACTCCCAGCGGTCTTAGAAGAACAAACTGGAAACAATAACCAGACTCCCAAATCTGTTGAGCATCGATTACCCTTCGCTGGAGGTTCTTCTCATCACTTTCTTCTGGAAAAGGATTACAGGGATCGAATCATAGATTCCATGGGGATGGAGATACAGGAGCTGAAAGCGCAACTCAAAAGGATGCTGGGTGATCCGACGGAGAAGAGAACTGACGCAGAGCCCTCTCGCCTGTGACAGAGAAGTTCTTCCAGAGAACTACCAGTGAAGAAGATCCCCAGAAATGAGTCTGGGGAGCAGAGCCAGCCAATCCCGGCACAAAGTGAAGCGGCGAGCAGTCACACCTGCAACTCACGCCGGAGAAGGGCTAAGAGGCAGAAGACGGTTAGCCAGCAGATTGAGTACCCTCCTCAAGACCTTCGTACTTAGCTAATTGGCAACAAGCAGAATGAGCAACGTCGAGATCATCTAGACCGTATCATCTACCAGAGAGAGCACCGAGCGTTGGACAGGCTTGTTTCTTCCCCATTCTTCCCGAAAATTGAGGCCATGAAACCTCCCAAGAAATTCACCCCGCCAAAGTTCACGTCATACGATGGGAAGTTAGACCCATTGACGTACATCAACCATTATAGACAGATGATGTCCCTATGGAGCCGAGACGAAGCACTGATTTGCAAAGTCTTCCCATCCAGCTTGGGAGAATCCGGGCTTCGATGGTTCGATCGACTCCCAGCTGGATCAATTTACGATTGGAAGCAGCTCTCCAAAGAGTTCTTTGCCAAGTTCGTCTCCAACACTAAGATCCCGAAAGAGCTAGATACACTGTTCGGCCTCCGAAAGGAACAGGTAGAAACGTTGCGCAACTATGCTAGGAGGTATTGGGAAGAGTACAATGACTTAGAGGAAAACGTTTGCAGTGAGCAGATAACTGTTATTGTAGGATATCACCCATTAGAGGGGTGATCACTTCATGTTCATGGCTAACCCACTTGGAGATAGTGGGGGTGGCACCTCCCCATTATGATGGGTGGGGGTGGCAACCACCCCACTAACCTTGTCTCTCTTCTACACTCTTGATGTGTATAAATGGAGGAAGGGTTGGATAGGCAAGATGTGAGAACCGAGAGTGAGCAAACCGAGCAAACCAAAGAGAGTGAGAGATGTGAGGCGGAGAGACCGTCTCTCTCGGTGTGAGCGAGGGAGACGGGTGAGTGGCTAAGTGAGGATAGTGTGAGCTCCTCTTCTATTATAGTCTTTTTGTAATCTCTCCATTGTTATAGTGATAACCGGTTACTCTCTGTGGACGTAGGCATTGAGGCCGAACCACGTTAAATATGGTGTCTCCTTGAGTGTGGATGTGTTTTTCTGCTTGGTATGATTTCTACAAGGTCTTGGGCGGGATCCCCGATCCCAACAAGTGGTATCAGAGCCTCGTCGGTGGCATTTCAGAACAAAAACAGTGTGTTGTTCGAAACTGCCCAGAAATCAAATTGCTCGAAATCAGGTTTTGAGCATACCAGGAGCAATGTCTCGACGAGAGTAGTCCAGAACTGCAAAGTAGAGCCCCATAGGAGCCCACACGTGCCCTCACGCGCAGGCACGCGCCCCATGCGCCGTCGAAGGAAGAAGACGAGTGGGTCTGACGTCAGCGTGACGTCACCGCGCCGTTGACTAAAGCTGACCAAGCCGTTGACTTAACCGTTGACCGGAGCCGCTAAGCCGAGCACGATCCGAGCTGCCAAGCCGAGCCGGAGTAGTTGACCAGTTGTTGACCAAGCCGCACTGCCAGCCACTGACGTCATCCTGACGTCAGTCGAACCAGAGGAGTTATTCGGTGCAACGTAGCTAAGGTGCAGCCGCAGATCTGAGGCGTCTAAACTGTTTTGGCTTGATCTGAGCCATTCGGAGTCCATTTCTGACGATCCAATAGTGCGTTTCAACTATTTGGATTATTTCGGATACATCAATATGGTCAGATTTTGGAATTGGAGTTTCTGTAAAAAGAAGGAAGATCAAAGTGGCAGACGGTGTTAGGTGCAGTGGACGGAATATGCTGTTGAAACACAAAATATTCCCTGAACTTCTGAAAATTACAATTTGGCCTAGAATTTTCAGAAAATTGTGGTGTGGCCCAACTTTTGGAGAAAGTTTTCAGTGAGGTCCCCGGAAGTGCAGCGAAGGTTGGTCCTAGCTAAACGGACCGTTCCGGACGCAACCGCAAGGTCAGAATAGTGAAATTCTGAACGATTTTTAAAGATTATCAAAACATGGGAGTTTGTCATCTTTAATAGTCGAAGGAAGGTTGCCGGATATTGTAGAACGCTGCAGATTCACTAAAGAGGTTAGAATGGACAGATTCTGACCAGATTGGACAACCAGATACAGATCGAGATAGATTATTGAAGACTGAAGGAGACCAGACTAGATCAAATAACAAATCAAGGGAGATCAGGATTGGTCAGGAGGTGATCAGAGGATTGCAGAGATGATTATCTTCGGAGTTGATCAGAAGATCTGGTTCGATCAAAAGTCCATTCATTGGCGGACAGATGATTTGGCAACAAGTACAGGCTCAAGGAAATATTGTGGCTGTTGAAGCTACTGTATACGAGTAGGTACTGGTGGTATGTAGACGTGTAGAACAATAGTTGCATAGGAGCATACTAAGCGCAGAAGCACAAATGCAGACGTGCAGTAGTGCAAGGGTACAGTGTCATACAGAGGCGCGAGAAGAGTGTGTAGCAATGGGTTGTTGAAAGTTCATAGGAACTTCCAGACAGAGAAATTAAGACGGATGAAACGCAAGAGTACGCGCCAAGGAGTGGTAAGTCTCTTTTCTCTATGGTGGTTTCTGTAGTTCCATGGCAGCGGATGATAGAGTTGATGCATATCTCTTAAGCGAGCTCGACGCAGGGAGACCAGAGCCCATGGGTGCGAGCACTATGCAAGGAATTGCATAGCTGACGATGCTTTGATAGATGGAGCTACTATCAACTATCAATCTACTGGACAACAAATCAGGGATTGCAAAAGCATTGACAACGAGCGTATGTGGAAACGCTGGAGGTTGTTCAGAAGTGCAGAGGGCAAAGCTGATAGTTCAGAGGAAAAGCTCCGAGCAAAGAAAACCGAGGACGTTAATGGAACAAACGACGAGTTTTCTATTGCTCTAATGACTGGTCGTACGAGGTGATGCATGTCAGTCAAGGGCATCAAATCAGGGGTTGCAGGGCATCAAATCAGGGGGTGCAGGATATCTTGGTCACGTAAGTTCAAGCATAGCAGGTGAAGACATACGAAACAGGAAGCGTAGAAGAGATCTGTGGGAGATAGGAGCAGAGGCTCTCTTCAAATAAGAGAGTGGTGTGAGTTGAGTTGAGGATGTAGGATTCCCTACTCCTCTTCTATCTCTGTTGTATTATCTCTAGCTTTAGGGGGTGCAAGTGTCTCAGTGAGGAGATGTAGACTATGTTGAAGTTTGGGCGTGACAAGATTAGCAGTAGTGTGTGCAGTGGATCACCTCACATGGGTTGAGGGAGTGATTTGTAGGATATTACCTATTTGAGGGGTGATCACTTCATGTTCATGGCTAACCCACTTGGAGATAGTGGGGGTGGCACCTCCCCATTATGATGGGTGGGGGTGGCAATCGCCCCACTAACCTTGTCTCTCTTCTATACTCTTGATGTGTATAAATAGAGAAAGGGTTGGATAGACAAGATGTGAGAACCGAGAGTGAGCAAACCGAGCAAACCAAAGAGAGTGAGAGATGTGAGGCAGAGAGACAATCTCTTTCGGTGTGAGCGAAGGAGATGTGTGAGTGACTGAGCGAGGATAGTGTGAGCTCCTCCTCTATTGTAATCTTTCTGTAATCTCTCCATTGTTATAGTGATAACCGGTTACTTTCCTGTGGGCGTAGGCATTGAGGTCGAACCACGCTAAATATGGTGTCTCCTTGAGTGTGGGTGTGTTTTTCTGCTTGGTATGATTTCTACAAGGTCTTGGGCAGGATCCCCGATCCCAACAGTTATGTCCTTCAAACATGGTCTGTGCCCGGAAAGTAAGTTGAGACAGTCACTTACCAAGTGCCCGGCCACAGCACTAAAAGATTTGCGTGCCAGGATTGAGTAGTACGCTCGTCTCAAAGATGACCAGATCCCCATCGAGGTAGCATTGGCAGAACAAACAGCTCGGCACAAGAAGAGAAGGGACCGAAGGGAACATAGGGGACTCAGGGTTGAGTTCGTGCCAGAACCAAGCATTGTATCTCCAGTCCTCTACAGCAAAATAGAGCCAAGCTGGATGGATCCGATACTTGCTTTTCTGAAATTTGGCACTCTCGCCGAAGATAAAAAGGAAGCCAACAGAATCTGACACAGGTCAGCTTGGTTCTGGGTCTCACCATCTGGGCAGCTCTACAAACATTCCTATCTCGGTCCTTATCTTTTATATGTGCATCCAAATCTGGTCGAAAAAGTTCTCTATGAAATTCATGATAGGATTTGTGGATGCCACATTGGTGGAAGGTCATTGGCGCACCGAGCCCTTACTCATGGGTACTGGTGGCCACGGATGCACAAGATGCACAGCAGTACGTTCAGAAGTGCGACAAATGCCAGAGGTTTGCTCCATTAATTCATCAGCCAGCCAAAACTCTCACTCCACTCACCAGCCCATGGCCGTTTGCCCAATGGGGTCTGGATATTGTCGGACCTTTCATGTATGGCACTTGGAACAGGCGATTCTTCATTGCTGCAATTGACTATTTCACTAAGTGGGTTGAAGTCGAAGCACTGGCAAGCATCAAAGAAGCAGACACAAAGCGGTTTGTCATGAGGAACGTCATGGTTCGTTTCGACATCCTGCGGGTACTGATTGCAGATAATGGAACTCAATTTGATAGAAAAATCTTCAGAAAGTTCTGTGCCGACCTCAGAATCGAATATCAGAACTCTTTTCCAGGCTACCCACAAAGTAATGGGCAGGCAGAAGCATCGAACAAAACCATCATCAACGGAGTAAAGAAGCGGCTCGAACATGCAAAAGGAAAATGGGTTGAAGAGTTACCCTACGTGCTATGGGCTTACCAAACCACAGCACGACGCTCAACAGGGAAAACACCCTACTTCCTAACTTATGGAATAGAGGTCGTTATTCTACTCGAAGTAGGTCTCCCAACCCTCCGGTTTGAACTGTTTGAAAGCACAAGCAATGAGGAAGCTATTGCATAAGCACTGGATATGGCCGAGGGCCGAAGAGAAGCAGCACTGATCAGACTTGTAGCGTATCAGTAGCAGCTCATCAAAAGTTTCAACCAAAAAGTTTTCCCAAGGCAATTCACACCTGGAGAACTGGTTTTGAGGAAAGTTATGGATCACAAAAGGGTGCCTAGTGAAGGAAAACTTGGACCTAACTGGGAAGGTTCCTACAAAGTCACAATTGTTGCTTGAAATGGAGCTTATTACCTAGAGGATCTCAAAGGCAGAGTCATACCTCGGCCCTGGAATGTAGCAAATCTCAAGAAATACTATTAGTAGAATTATCCCCCAACTTCTCTATCAGGATGTAAAGACATTTATCTTTTGACCAATACAAATGCTTTCCTACTTCTCTCAAATTCATCAAATTTTTGTAATCAGCTTTGATGTTTATCAAACAGAATTAGCTTTGGTACTTACCAAACAGAAATAGCTTTGATGTTTATCAAACGAACTCAGCTTTGGTCTTAACCCAAACGGACTTAGTTTCAGAACGACTGAACAAAATTTAATTTCAGTTTGCACTCAAACATGCCAAGTGGAATTGCTTGGTGGAATTACGTTTGGCAACTGAAATTGGACTTTAGCCAAGCGGAATTGCTTGGTGGAAACCGCACTAACAAATTTTAAGTAAACATCTCTGAACCAACAAAATTTCTTAAGTATCATTACATCAACACTTTAGTATTGATGCGTACAAACAAAGTTGGAACGAACTTTATCAGGGGCAAAGTCTTCGGTACCGATCTTACTTAGCTCCAGGTGGGGGCAAACAATTGTTTTTAAGAACCAACCTAGACCTAAGTAAGACCCTCTTCTTTCAAAACCAAGCACAACCATGAAACATATTCGTTAACCAGACCGAGCATCTGTTCGGCCCTGAGGTCCCGACAGTGCTTAGCCGGGGGCAAACAGTACAGATAGCATTCAGACATGGAAGTAAGAAAACATCAGATTGCAAAATCAAAAGGAAAATTCCATTATCCAACGAAGGCACAGATGACCTCATAACCAACAACAAAGAAAAGAAGAAAAATTATCTTGACAAACATAAAGGGGCAACTCGTCAAAGAAGACCGAGCCGCAGTACATTAGAAACTTGATAACAAAAGAAAGTCAGAAAAAGCAAAAACTTCAAATCTTTCCAAAGAAGACTTCAGCTTTCATCAACAGAGGGAACCTCAGGAGCAGCGTCCACGATCTTGTCCAGGCCGTCTTGGAGAGGAAAAGTAGAGGCAACTCCAACTTCCTGAGAAGTAGAAGCTTCCTTAACCACATCTCCTGCGGCTTCAGTCTCCAGGATTCCACCTCCTTCAACGTTCACAGTCTCAATGGCAACATCACTCTCCTGAGTCTTGTTCGCAGAATCAATTTATGGGGAAACCCCAGCCGGAAGAACTGTAGGGGTAGCGACAATCTTTGAACCCAAGGACCTCGAGGGAACAGGGACATCCTGAAACAAGGGAGACCCTTCAGGAACCTGAGCAGCAGCCAGAGCACTCGACCAACCCTTCAGGAAGAGCTTGTCTCGTAGCACCAGCACCTCTTCTTTATAAGCAGCCCCAGCCTCATCCCAACCTTGTTGCCAGTACTTGGCTTCTAACGCAGAACGTTCAGCGGCCATCATGGCAATAACGGCCTCCAGCTCGGCCACTTTTCCTTTAAGTTGAGCCTGTACCCCAATGGCACCCTCCTTTGATTTTTCAATTGAGGCAAAACCTTGTTCAAACGGAATGCCTCCCTCTCGGTAGTTCTGCGTCCTTCTTTCTCGGCCTCCAGGCTCATTGTCAGTCTCTCAGCATTCATAGTGGCCTCCAGTACGGCCTTCTCTAGTTCCTCCGCTCTGGTGATGGACAGATGCATCCTCTGAATACACTACAACGGATTGCAGAGTATCAAAAAAAAAAAAAAAAGTAGTAGCATAACACCAAAAACAAGCAAAACAAGAAAGCACTTACAACAGTCATCATCTGAAGGGTCCCCTTCAGAACAGGAATATCACGGGGTCCATTATGATCAACCATGTCCATCGGTATCAACAGGGTCTTGGTCAGGTCAAAAGCAAAATCTTTAGAAGTAACAACCAAATCAGAAGTAGAAATGGGCCTGCCTTGGTGCAGTATTGGCGGCTCCCACTTCTCAAATGCCTTATCCTCAATAGGATCTTCAGAAACTTCTCCAACTACTGCCTTTCCAGTCTCTCTCCTCTTTTTCTTCGCTCTCGTAGCAACCTGTAACGACCCCAAAGTGCGTATAGGAAGTTATCCTTATTTAATTAGGGGTTAATGTCTTTGCTATTGGAATTGAAGAGCTATCCGTTGGTTATGCCTTTGAAACTGGAGTTGGTGACCTTTACCAAACAATCTGAAATTTTTCCCTCCGCTTGAGCGGAGTAGTTGGTGCTCGAGCATACTTTTGGGGTTTCCAGTAATTTTGCAGGCGGGCTGAAATTCTGGGAGTGGTGATTTTCCGCTCGAGCGTATAAGTGGGCGCTCGAGCGGGTCGCTTGGTTAAGTTTGATTTTGAGGCATGTGGGTTCATTTTTGATGTTCTTCTTAGTGTATTTGGAATGTTCTTACCTTATTTTGGAGTATTGATTGAGATGATAATATGATGGTAAAGTAAGATTGGACCAAAGAATTTAATTCGGATAGTTATTTTAGGATCAGCCGTCACTCTTTTGCCCTTTTCTTTTTCCACACTTTGAATCTGGATGTGAGGTTAGAACCATTGGAAAGCTTATTTCCGGGGCTTCAATTTGGACACAAGAACGACCTAAAACGGAGTCCGGATGAGAGAGTTATACCTGTTTGAAGTTTTGAAATCTGTGCTGGGAGCAGGTCTGCTCGAGCGGGAATAAGGACGCTCGAGCGGGAATAGCGGTACAGCAGCTTAAAAACGGGATTTTGAGATCATTTCTTATATTTCCCTCCCTCTCTTGATCCCTCTTGCCCTAGGTCCGAAAACCCTAGGGTTTTGATCCCCAAATACTTCCATTTCCCTTAGGTTTGAGCAAGATCTTCCACCAAGAAGTGAAGAAGGCAAGAAGATGAACATTTTCAACCGATTGGAATTTCGAGATTTTGGAGGATTCTTCTCAAAGCTTTGCTCCTTGCTTGATTCTTGAGGTAGGGGTCCTTGTTCTCTTTCAATACTTGCATTCATGGATGGATTTGTGGTATTTTGAGTATATAAATACAAAATCTATGGTTTTGAGCATATTGTGTCAAACTTGATATTTGGGGGTTTAGGGTATGAAATGTTGGGGGATGCAATTGCTTGGTTTAGGTGATGGATTATGAACTTTAAACTTGTAATCAAGGAGAAAATTGGAACAAGAAGTAATGGTTTGGGAAATTTGGATTTTTTCTTGAAACCCTTTATTTTCTTGAAAACCCTAGGTTGATTTATGATGTTAAGCAAAGATTGGCCCAAATTGGAAGTAGAATTATGAAATTGAGGTATTGAATTATATATGTACAAATTTAATTGAATTTTAGAGATGTTTGAAAATGGTGTTTAAAATTTACGTATGAACCTCAATTATGGACATTGTGAACCATGCTATTATGTGAGATGAAAATTGGGGAACAAGATTATTGATGTTATGGATGATAAGAGCCTTGGGAAGAACTGATGAAATGGGATTTAAGACTTCACCTTGAAAGATGTTGAATTATATTTAGGGGTGATAAGTTGATTCATGCCAAATAGTGTAGCTTATGTTGAATTGTGTTGAGATATGTATGGAGAAGTATGTTGAGTTAATGATGTGAATTGCAAATTGATGTGTACTTTGGTATAAAGAGAATTAAACAAGTTAAGCACGGAATAAGTTATATGTGACCCGATTTTTATATGTATTGTGAATTGTGTAGGGTTAGCTACAGGGGCGGACCAAGCATCTAAACACTGTGAGTAATAGTACCTCAAACGTACGTTATTTACCGTTAATCATTATTGTTATTGACATTTTCTTCTCCCTGAGTAATTATGTTAACATGTGTGTTGGATGGGAATCGATGTGAGCATTGAAAGAATTAGCACACAACAACATGACTCTGAAACCATTCTGCATTCCGACTACGTTTATCGTTTATCGGTAATGTGCCATAACTTATAAATTATCTGTGATTTCGCATAAGAATTGTACTCATGGAAGTGAACTCGTTTACAGGGAACTTGATATTAATTTTTGTTTGATTTAATGTATGTTTTGTGACATAGATATCCGTCTAAAGAGATTAACAGACAGTATTAAAGTTTTGTTATCCATAAATTAATCTTAAGGACGCACGATAATGTAATGGAATATTGATGCTTGGGGTGTTGCGAATAATTCTGTTTTGTCCATGATGAATCAAGACTAGTATGAGATAAATTATTTTTGTCCTTACAAATAGTAGTGTGATGATACATGTACTCTCTGTGGAATATGCTATACTTATTGCTGACGATTGTCACTAAACGTAAACTAATTACGTTAACTCATGTAAATGATTGAAAGAATCTGTGTGCCTCCGTCTAACTTGGGACTAGTCAGTTCTGATGACATCTGAAGTTATTCTGCCTTGTGGTTTGTCTCGAGATCTATTAATTTATGGTATGTGTAGACACCCCATTTTTGACCGACCTTAAGACTCAGACGCCACCGATTGAGCGCTCGGTGATGTTGCATACTGTGCTCATTCAGAAGTCTCAGAGTCGCGGCCGTGCGCCCTGCCTCCGAACTTCCGAATCCTCTTCTGTGCCTTGTCTCGGTTTGCGAACCAGACTCGGTTTTCTCTGTTTTCTTTCCTGAGGGAAGGGAGTAGTCCTGTAGATTATCTCCCGGTGGCCGTGGGCTACATTTTGTGGCCGTAGGCCATTTTGCCCATTTCGGAGCCCGGTTCCCGGTTTTCGGAGCCGTCAGGCCGTGTGCCTCGGTTCGGGACCGCCCAACCATCTCCGATTCCTCCGGTTCTTGGCAAGTGCCTCTGTTTTGTCATACCGAGGGACACTGGGGTCTCAGATACCCACTTCGTGGCCAAACACCACTTTCGGTGCTTAACGGCCGGTTTTCGGGCCCCGAACCTCGCGGTTTAGCCCCCGAGCATTCATTTCGCATCGATTTCTGTTGATTCTTGGCAAGTGCCTCTGTTTTATCATACCGAGGAACACTGGGGTCTCAGATACCCACTTCGTGGCTGAATGCCACTTTCAGTGCTTACAGCCGGTTTTCGGACCCCGAACCTCGCGGTTTGGGCCCCGAGCATTCATTTTGGATTAGTTTTTGTTCAATTTTGGCAGGTACCTCTGTTTTAGCACCAGGAAGATCACTGGAGGGTGGGAGGCCAGCAATTATCCCAGATAACCAGTTATGCTCCTCCGGCGCCCGTTTTGCTCACTTCCGGGCTAATGTTGAACACCCTAGGGCCATTTTCTTCTAACCAAAGCTACATATCTGTGATGAGGGCACATGGGAGGACCCTAAAAGTGCATGGTCGGCCAGCAATTCAGAGTTTCATTTTTGGGCCTCTCCTTCAAATGCAATGTTGTGACTCCTGCTTCAGTGTTGCCACATTCTGACCATGGAACCTTGTTCTACACACATGGGAGGACACCAAAAAGTGGTGGTCGGCCAGTAATTGTTAATTTCATTTTTGAGCCTCTCCTTCAAGTTCTATGTTGTGACTCTTGTTTCAGTGTTGCCAGATTCTAACCTTGGGACCTTGTTCTACACACCTGGGAGGACACCAAGGAGTGGTGGTCGGCCAGAAAATTTGGACTTCATTTTTGGGCCATGGCGGCCGGCCAGGGTGAGTGGCTGGCCGACCAGTTGGGGTGGCCGGCCGGCCACCTTCCAGAAATTCACCTGGCCGGCCAGCTTTCTGCTTTTCATCTCTTTACAGCTGTCCAGCTGCTTTTTGAAATATCTCCCCCATCTGGGGGATATTTTGGGAGGGAAAGCTTGGATGCATTTCCCTCCCCTTTTACACCTTTTTCTTGCCTATTTAAGGGGCTGGACAGCTCCTTCCTAGGGTTACAAGAATTCTCCTCAAGACTTCATCTTCCAAAACCTCCATTTTCACCCTCAAAAGCTCCAAAATTCCTTAAGTCCCTAACTCTTTTCTTCATCAACCCTAAGCCTCACCATCACCATTCCATTTCCAGCAGCAAGGAGGGGTTCCTCAGAGGCTAAGAAGCAACTTTCATCAAGGCAAGAGGTAGCAAAAGCATAGTCTTCAAGGGTAAGTCTCAAATTCCCTTTTTCTAGCTTATTTTTGCTTCAATTTTCTACTCTATTTGCTCACTGTTTTGAGCTCTTACCACTACTGAAAGTGGTCCTCTTTTGAGCTATTCTTGATGTTTGTTTAAGGGCTCAACCCTGTTTGAGCCCTCTATCTTGCTCTTCCTTCATTATCACTCTTTATGCCAATATTTTGCATGCTTTGTTTGGATTATGAGTGATCCCTTTTCGAGCATGAAATAAACTGTGAGTGGGCCTATTTTGAGCCCCTCTTCAACATTGAAGAAGGGCTCAACCATGTTTGGCCTCTCTATCATGCACTTGCTTCATAATTCCTTCAAATTACCGTAAAATTGCATGATTCATTTGGCCTATTTGTGATCTGTTTTGGAGTATTTCATGAACTGATATTGTGCTTAGTTTGAGCCCCTCTTCAACATTTAAGAAGAGCTCAAACCTGTTTTCATGCTCCATATGTAAGTTGCCTTGAATCCATGTTTTGTCCATGTTTTTGCATGCATATTATAGCTTATGAGTGATCTGTTTTCGAGCATGAAATATACTGTTAGTGGGCCTATTTTGAGCCCCTCTTCAACATTGAAGAAGGGCTCAACCATGTTTGGTGCTTCTACATACCACTTGCTTCACAAATCCTCCAATTTACCGTAAACTTGCATGCTATTTTTAGCTTATATGCATTTATTTTTGGAGCATGCTATAAACTGATTTTGAGCTTATTTTGTGTCCCTCTGAAACATTGTAGAAGGGACCAATCTTGTTTGGTGCTTCCATGAATGGCCTCTCTTTGTACCTCTCTTTGGCCATGTTTTACATGCTTTGTTAGGCTTATCTAGCTTCTGATTTGAGCCTTCATCAGGCTAGGAAAGAGTCTTATTTTGGCCTTCTTGTCATGTTTTGTTAAGGGTCTTAGGCCATTTGATGCATGCTTTTGGTACTTCATGTAATACCGTCTTTACTTCCGTAAAATTGCATGCTTTGTTAGGCTTGCTTAGCTTCTGTTTTGAGCCTTCATCAGGCTAGGAAAGAGTCTTATAATGACCCATTCTTCATGTTTTGTTAAGGGTCCAAGGTTGTTTGGTGCATACTTCTGGTACCTCATGTTATAGCCTTTGTTGGTTCATTATTTTGCATGCTATGTTTAGCATATCTACATACTGAATTGAGGGATGTCATCTACTGAAAATGTGCATATTTTTGGTCCATATTTAATGTTGTAGAACTGTATTTTTCAGTTTGAGCATTGTATATACCACTTGCTTCATTATTCCCCTCTTTTTCCCCATTTTTGCATGCTATTTTTGCCATACTTGTGATCATTGTTTGGCCATACTTTGTACTGAAAAAATGCTAGATTAGGGGCTGCCTTGCTACTGTTTTACATGTTATGTCCATACTGTGCATGTTTAGTAGGGCTGTAGGCCGTTTCGGGTGCATAACATTGCATTTCGGGCATCGGGTGTAATTTTGTCATAATTTGGGGGCTATTTGTGCGTCATTTTAGCTACTGAAATTTGCATTTTTCATATGCCATATGTCACATCTCATTCGCATGTCATTTCTGTGCCTTAGGGCCATGCCTCGGTTTGCGTGCCCGTGTGCACGCATTTCAAGGCAACTCATTTTGGTCTCACGGCAGCTTATGTGAGTGCGGCTGAGGCCCTCTCATGTTAGTGTAAGCCCAATTTGCATTTTCATGCCATTTCATGCTTTTATGACATTGCCTCGGTTTGCGCGCCCGCGGGCACGCATTTCGAGGTAGCTCATTTTCATCTAACGGCCTCTTACGTGAGTGCGGCTGAGGCTCTCTCATGTTAGTATAAGTCCATTTTGCATTTTATATGTCATTTGCATTGCGTATGCATCGCCTCGGTTTGCGCGCCCGCGGGCACGCATTTCGAGGCATCTCATTTTTATCCGACGGCCTCCCGTATGAGAGTGGCTGAGGTCCTCTCATGTTGGTATAAGTCCATTTTGCATTCTGTATGCCATTTTCGCAGCATTGCATTCCGTATGCCATTCTCTCGGTTTACGTGTCCGCGGGCACGCACTTCGAGATATCTTATTTTAGCCTCATTGCATATCATTTTCTATGTCATTGCATGCTTTAATGCATCGCCTCGGTTTGCGCGCCCGTGGGCACGCATTTCGAGGCACTTCATTTTCATCCATCGGCCTCTTATGTGAGTGTGGCTGAGGTCCACTCGTGTTAGTGTAAGTCCAATCGGCATTGCGTATGCCATTTCATGCCTTAGGATCATCGCCTCGGTTTGCGCGCCCGCGCGCACGCATTTCGAGGCATTTCATTCCCATAGCATTGTGCATGTTTAGGGTTGCATATTAGTCGCATTTCATGCATATCATGCATATCGCATCGTGTTCGGGATAGGAGTTAGCCCGGGCACGGGAAACGAGGCACGTTTCGTACTCCGAGTGACGGAACGGGTCTCAATTCCCAAGTCACCGACACTTCGGATTACCCATGATGGAGTTAGGTTTTGCTGTAGAATTCATCTGCATTGCACCCTATATTGAGTTGTGCAATCCGGTCCCTCGGCCATCATGCATCGATATGCGTGATTGGTGGCACGAGAATCGAGGCATGCATATATTTGTGAAATACATTGCTATGCCTTTTTCCTGCTCTCTGTTGCACCAAAATCAAGAATCAGCAAGTCTTCGGAGTCTGGCATGCATTTCGAGAAATGTTGCAAACAGAGGCTAAATTGGGCATCCCAGTGGATTTCCGCGCAAGGCAGCCCAGCATACATCATTCATCAGAAGCAAGGCAGCCCCCTGGCTTGCATGCCAGTTTAAAGCTTTCTTAGTTTAATTTGTTAATTAATTAGAAAATCCGTATTATTTCGGACTGTATTATTCTTTCATTTCGGACTGTATTATTTATTCGGACCCTCTGCGCGAGGGCATAATTGTAATAAGTGTGGGTGAGTGTGATGTATGTCTTCCAACCCCATTTCTTTCTCCCTTTTATTTACCCGCTTATGATGGTTAGATATAGGGCATATTTCAATTAGCATACAGTATGATAGCATGCTTGCATCATTCATCTGTTTTGCACGCACCGGGCTCGGCGCATCATACAAACTGCATTTGTATTTCAATTCCAAATTGAATACGTGTTAGTTGTAGCATTCCATATGCCATGTTTAGCATAGCCGAGCCTGCTATAGTTGCATATTGCATGTGTTGCATTAGGCAATTCTGTGTATTTAGGATCATGCATTGATTTCTAATTAGTTTCTGTTTTTGGCTTGGAGTACTCGGTAAGTTTTTATGCTTTAGCATCCTTGCATGCGTGTGAGTGTTGCCATGAATAGCATGCTTACCATGAGGCTATATGCTTATGTGATATAACTGCCTTGAATGCCTGTGGGTGGAGGTTGAGTTACTTGGATTGGACAATTCATCAAATGTTTGTTTTAAGCCCACTAGATAGTGGCAAAATCATGTTTTCTAAGCCCACCTGAGGGTGGCAAATCCGCGTCTTAGCCTACCTGCGGGTAGCACTATCAAACCATTTTCAAATAAACAAACATGAAATGTTTTGTTCCAATTCAGGCGACTCAGCCTATACTTGTTTGCTGCGAGCATCACATAGTAACCTAGGCTAATAACCGGAATAAGAACTCACAATGTTTTCAAAAACAGATATCATGGTTAGTAGAGGCCGGTCTTTGACCGTGCGAGCGGGGGTGCTCACGATGTGACCTTCCCCAATCGTACCCAAGTTCCCGAGCCAACTTTGGTAATGACGGACACGTGGCCTTTGGCAACGAGTCAGGGTTTCCTAAATTTCCCATTTTAAAAATATTTAGGTGGCGACTCTGTTATCTGGCAAAGCAGTCCATGTTTGGCACTTCTTTCAAAAAATCTTTTTCTCAACGATTTGCCGGATTTGGACTCTTTGGTTCAAGATTAAGAACCGTGACATTTGAGTCCTTGAACTGTAGTGACCCCAACATGAACAGAACGGGACTTAACCCTCCCGGGGCGTTCGGGGGACGTCTACAGTATGGAACTATGATATCTACGTATTTCTGAAAGCGTTCAGTCTGTGAAATGTGTTCACCTTTTGCTAACAAATATCAGCAACATTCTGTTAAACTTATATTATCCATGGTAATGTATGTGAATAAAGGGAAGAATGTATGTATTTTCTGTATACTTCTGAAGGTAATCTGTTCTGATGTTTTCTGGTATGGAACTAAGTGCTACACCTTGGTGGGAGCCACCTCTAGAATCCGTACAAGCCATCTCTTGAGTCCATACATTTGTTATTTATGTTATTTCTGTTACCCTACGCTTATGTGTTCTGTTACCCCACGCTTATGCGTTCTGTTACCTTACGCTTATGCGTTCTGTTACCCCATGCTTATGCGTTCTGTTACCTTACGCTTATGCGTTCTGTTACCCCACGCTTATGCGTTCTGTTACCTTACGCTTATGCGTTCTCTTATTTCTGGGCCGATGGCCGTTCTGATATTTCTGGACCCATGGCCGTTCTGTATCCGTAGGCCTATGGCTGTTCTGTATATACTGGGCTTAAAGCCATTATGTTACGGAAATTGGACCCATGGCCGTTTTGGAAATAATTATGGAATGTAGTTAATCATTTGCATCTGCGGTTATATGTTTGATTATTCAGGTTAGACATTACATTATTTATGTACTATTATTCACTGAGTTCGCTCATTTTGTATTTTGTCTGTCTATTTCTGTAGGTAATCAACCGGGAGTTCAGTCCTAACCCTTAAGGCTCGCCTTTCTCTTGTCAACTTTGATGCGTCCAGGCACCACCTGAAGCTGTGCATTTTGTAAAGTGTTGTGAGGATATTGATTTATACCTTGGTTGTCTTTCATTAATATTCTCGTTACCCGCCCAATTGTGGGTCTAAGTATGAATGTATAAGTGTGTCACCGAAGTTCGGGGGTATGTTTTTGTATATATTGTGTACCTAATGCAATGTGTACGGTCCTCGCATGGTAGTGATAGCTCAATGGATGATGTTTTTGTTATTTTATATTGATGATACTTCCGCTCAGGCCCCATATGTTATGTATAACAGGTTAAGTGTCCGTTTCTGAATAGGTCATGCCGAAAACTTTTAGGGGCGAGTTAGGGGTGTGACAGGTGGTATCAGAGCACGAGTTGCTACCTCACACACGAATCCATTGAGCTTTAGGATGTCTAGAAAAGACTTAGGCATCATGCATGACATCCTTAGTGCATATGAAAGAACTTGGTGGCAACGTTAAATGTTCTACCTGCTAACTCTGATGACTACAATCTATATCTGTTGTATGTCCTTTTATTGCGTCTGTTTATCTTATATAGGCTGGTGAAGAATGCAAGACATGCAATGTGAATATTGCACTGCGGAAGCGTGGTAAGGATTTGAGCTGATCGGTAAGAATTAAATGAGATTTGTATTATTGGTTCATGGTTATCTGTAGAAATAATGATAATACGGTTGGGCTTTTAGTATTTGTTTAATTTCAACACCAAGGGAATGACATATAAGTTATTTTAATTACCGGCAACTTCTGATATGAAATTATTGATGGTGCCTAATGAGTATGGTTTATGCGTAATTGGGATTTGATTGTGGGAATCTGTACTCTGTACTGTACTCCGTATTCTGACCTCTGTAATCTGTAATTTGAAATCTGAAGTCCGTAATCTGTAATCTGTTCTGTTTATGGATGATCTGCAATCTGTAATTGGGACTTTCTCTAAGTAATAGTCGAATGACATGAGGAATTCCGCCTATAATACGTATTTGTCCATATGATACTTGCAAAACAATGGATAATTACTGACTAATTTGACATCAAACCAAAAAGAGTGGTAATCTAATAAGTTACTGCAATAATTAGAATCCTGCCTCTGTATATTAAGAATTTAAGATTGCGAAATCTTTTCCGTGATATAATTCTGTGTGAATCTAGTAACTTATTCATTAATTTCTACTTCTTATTTAAAGGCTATAAAGTAAGCTGATTTGCGTGGCACTGTGCATTTTGGTAGAAACAAATAGTTATAGGGGATAATTCCTAATGATAAAGGGCTCGCAATACGTACGGGGTATGCACCTCCTCTTGCATGTTATACAGATTTGTACAATGCGCACTACATGGTTCGGAATTGATTTACTATCGTGATGAACTAATCTTGCCAAGAATTCTAACTCTGATATTAGTTGATTAAAGCACTTTATCGTTATACTGTTGAATTTCTAGATATTATGGAACCCAAATGGATGTGATTACTGTATGTTTACTGGAGTTATAACCCCATACATAGTGGAATAATGACTGATGAATTGAGCGTGATTTTGAATTTGCTTTTGGTTTTATTTTTGGATGGCTCTCTATACGTGAAAAGATAATTATTTGATATGTTTCTATTGCACAGAAACGAACTTCTGATATTCTACTTAAGTGTCCCTCATGGCACATTTACAGGAAATTGCAAAGTATATAATGCTAGTTTTGATATTGTTGTAACTGTTGGATTTGGAATATGGTTCTCCTTGCGTTACTGTATGTGGAAGTAGTACTATGAAGAAGTAATGATATTGATTGGGATTTTGAAAGCGATATTCTGCTATGCATGCATGAGTGGCTCTATGTTGAGTTTCAAGTTATTCTGTCTTATCTGTTATAAGTTGAATCGGAGATTGTTCTGTCAAAGTTTGAATAAGTTTAATGCTACTGGGAATTTTCCCATTATCTGATATCTTTAAAAGGTCTGATAAGTTTCTGAATAATATCTCTGAACAACGAATTGTATGTAATTATGAAGGATTTGAAGAACTTTATATATTACATATTGTTGGAAAATGTTTTTGTCATGATAGGAACATTTACTACATTTGGAACAAGAATATAAGGACTTTATGATAAATGTATTATGTATATCATAATGTTAACTTTGAGATCTTCTAAGCTAGTATGGATCTTAAATGATTACCTTACTGTAAATTTGGGAGGTATGATCATTAAGGTTCGATCTGTATTTGATTTTTTCCTAATACTCTACTCTGAACATGTAATTCGTTGATATGAGATTTAAGTTGGTATTTGAAGCCTGTTATTGATTTAACCTGATAAGTCTAATACAGATAACGAGCAAAGAACCCCGAAGTTGTTGAGTTACCACTTAATTGCTATTATGGGTCTAATTGTTGTCAGAAGCATATACCTTTGTGGAATTGTGATAATGGGGGTTACTTATGAACTTAAAAAGTTTGAATTATGTTTGAATGTTGATGAAATGATTAAGAAATGTTATATGTCCTGGACGGAATTAAACTTATAACAAGGTGAATCAAGTTTGGAGGACAAACTTCTTAAGGTGGGGAGAATGTAACGACCCCAAAGTGCGTATAGGAAGTTATCCTTATTTAATTAGGGGTTAATGTCTTTGCTATTGGAATTGAAGAGCTATCCGTTGGTTATGCCTTTGAAACTGGAGTTGGTGACCTTTACCAAACAATCTGAAATTTTTCCCTCCGCTCGAGCGGAGTAGTTGGTGCTCGAGCATACTTTTGGGGTTTCCAGTAATTTTGCAGGCGGGCTGAAATTCTGGAGTGGTGATTTTCCGCTCGAGCGTATAAGTGGGCGCTCGAGCGGGTCGCTTGGTTAAGTTTGATTTTGAGGCATGTGGGTTCATTTTTGATGTTCTTCTTAGTGTATTTGGAATGTTCTTACCTTATTTTGGAGTATTGATTGAGATGATAATATGATGGTAAAGTAAGATTGGACCAAAGAATTTAATTCGGATAGTTATTTTAGGATCAGCCGTCACTCTTTTGCCCTTTTCTTTTTCCACACTTTGAATCTGGATGTGAGGTTAGAACCATTGGAAAGCTTATTTCCGGGGCTTCAATTTGGACACAAGAACGACCTAAAACGGAGTCCGGATGGGAGAGTTATACCTGTTTGAAGTTTTGAAATCTGTGCTGGGAGCAGGTCTGCTCGAGCGGGAATAAGGACGCTCGAGCGGGAATAGCGGGTACAGCAGCTTAAAAACGGGATTTTGAGATCATTTCTTATATTTCCCTCCCCTCTCTTGATCCCTCTTGCCCTAGGTCCGAAAACCCTAGGGTTTTGATCCCCAAATACTTCCATTTCCCTTAGGTTTGAGCAAGATCTTCCACCAAGAAGTGAAGAAGGCAAGAAGATGAACATTTTCAACCGATTGGAATTTCGAGATTTTGGAGGATTCTTCTCAAAGCTTTGCTCCTTGCTTGATTCTTGAGGT
This sequence comes from Camellia japonica, assembly GCA_030407325.1. NCBI lineage: Eukaryota > Viridiplantae > Streptophyta > Magnoliopsida > Ericales > Theaceae > Camellia > Camellia japonica. Next base: position 10,850 of record JAPPVO010005954.1, on the reverse strand, counting down.
AGGGGTCCTTGTTCTCTTTCAATACTTGCATTCATGGATGGATTTGTGGTATTTTGAGTATATAAATACAAAATCTATGGTTTTGAGCATATTGTGTCAAACTTGATATTTGGGGGTTAGGGTATGAAATGTTGGGGATGCAATTGCTTGGTTTAGGTGATGGATTATGAACTTTAAACTTGTAATCAAGGAGAAAATTGGAACAAGAAGTAATGGTTTGGGAAATTTGGATTTTTTCTTGAAACCCTTTATTTTCTTGAAAACCCTAGGTTGATTTATGATGTTAAGCAAAGATTGGCCCAAATTGGAAGTAGAATTATGAAATTGAGGTATTGAATTATATATGTACAAATTTAATTGAATTTTAGAGATGTTTGAAAATGGTGTTTAAAATTTACGTATGAACCTCAATTATGGACATTGTGAACCATGCTATTATGTGAGATGAAAATTGGGGAACAAGATTATTGATGTTATGGATGATAAGAGCCTTGGGAAGAACTGATGAAATGGGATTTAAGACTTCACCTTGAAAGATGTTGAATTATATTTAGGGGTGATAAGTTGATTCATGCCAAATAGTGTAGCTTATGTTGAATTGTGTTGAGATATGTATGGAGAAGTATGTTGAGTTAATGATGTGAATTGCAAATTGATGTGTACTTTGGTATAAAGAGAATTAAACAAGTTAAGCACGGAATAAGTTATATGTGACCGATTTTTATATGTATTGTGAATTGTGTAGGGTTAGCTACAGGGGCGGACCAAGCATCTAAACACTGTGAGTAATAGTACCTCAAACGTACGTTATTTACCGTTAATCATTATTGTTATTGACATTTTCTTCTCCCTGAGTAATTATGTTAACATGTGTGTTGGATGGGAATCGATGTGAGCATTGAAAGAATTAGCACACAACAACATGACTCTGAAACCATTCTGCATTCCGACTACGTTTATCGTTTATCGGTAATGTGCCATAACTTATAAATTATCTGTGATTTCGCATAAGAATTGTACTCATGGAAGTGAACTCGTTTACCGGGAACTTGATATTAACTTCTGTTTGATTTAATGTATGTTTTGTGACATAGATATCCGTCTAAAGAGATTAACGGACAGTATTAATGTTTTGTTATCCATAAATTAATCTTAAGGACGCACGATAATGTAATGGAATATTGATGCTTGGGGTGTTGCGAATCATTGTTTTGTCCATGATGAATCAAGACTAGTATGAGATAAATTATTTTTGTCCTTACAACTAGTAGTGTGATGATACATGTACTCTCTATGGAATATGCTATACTTATTGCTGACGATTGTCACTAAACGTAAACTAATTACGTTAACTCATGTAAATGATTGAAAGAATCTGTGTGCCTCCGTCTAACTTGGGACTAGTCAGTTCTGATGACATCTGAAGTTATTCTGCCTTGTGGTTTGTCTCGAGATCTATTAATTTATGGTATGGAACTATGATATCTACGTATTTCTGAAAGCGTTCAGTCTGTGAAATGTGTTCACCTTTTGCTAACAAATATCAGCAACATTCTGTTAAACTTATATATCCATGGTAATGTATGTGAATAAAGGGAAGAATGTATGTATTTTCTGTCTACTTCTGAAGGTAATCTATTCTAATGTTTTCTGGTATGGAACAAAGTGCTGTACGGAACTAAGTGCTACACCTTGGTGGGAGCCACCTCTAGAATCCGTACGAGCCACCTCTTGAGTCCATACATTTGTTATTTCTGTTATTTCTGTTACCCTACGCTTATGCGTTCTGTTACCCCACGCTTATGCGTTCTGTTATTTCTGGGCTGATGGCCATTCTGATATTTCTGGACCCATGGCCGTTCTGTATCCGTAGGCCTATAGCTGTTCTGTATATACTGGGCTTAAAGCCATTCTGTTACGGAAATTGGACCCATGGCCGTTTTGGAAATAATTATGGAATGTAGTTAATCATTTGCATCTGCGGTTATATGTTTGATTATTCAGGTTAGACATTACATTATTTATGTACTATTATTCACTGAGTTCGCTCATTTTGTATTTTTTCTGTCTATTTCTGTAGGTAATCAACTGGGAGTTCAGTCCTAACCCTTAAGGCTCGCCTTTCTCTTGTCAACTTTGATGCGTCCAGGCACCACCTGAAGCTGTGCATTTTGTAAAGTGTTGTGAGGATATTGATTTATACATTGGTTGTCTTTCATTAATATTCTCGTTAACCGCCCAATTGTGGGTCTAAGTATGAATGTATAAGTGTGTAACCGAAGTTCGAGGGTATGTTTCTGTATATATTGTGTACCTAATGCAATGTGTACGGTCCTGGCATGGTAGTGATAGCTCAATGGATGATGTTTTTCTTATTTTATATTGATGATACTTCCGCTCAGGCCCCATATGTTATGTATAACAGGTTAAGTGTCCGTTTCTGAATAGGTCATGCCCAAAACTTTTAGGGGCGAGTTAGGGGCGTGACACAACCGAAGCAGAGGGGTCAGCAGCAGTAGCATGAGTTCCAGAAGCTCCCACCTCTAATTTCACATCCATGAGGCTCTTCGCCTCAGCCTTCACCAAAAGAGTCTCTAAAGCATCAGAGGAGCCAAAAGCCTCAACCTTCAAGTCCACTAGCACTCTTCTCTTCGACAAAGACCCACCCCCTGCGAAACTGGGGGCAAGAGAGGGCGTCCTCTTAGACGGTGCACTTTGGCTTCGGCGACGATTCGTAATCAGAGGGGTGAGGGATGTATCAGTCTCAATGTCAGGATCTAGAAGGGATGCAGCAAGCCTCGCCTTCTTCGGAATGGTAGATCGGTAAGTTCCTTGGTAATCCAACAGCTCGGGCGCGAACCTCTTTTTGTACTTCAGAACAACTTTGATGGCCTCAGTGTTTTCCCGGTTCGGCCTGCGTTGAAAATGAGAAGCCTCTGCAAAAAAAAAAGAAGAGCAACATTAGAGTAGCATTGAAAACAGGGCAAGAAATACAAAAGGCACTAGAAGGAAAGACTCGAACCTGGGTAGCCATCCTTTTGGGACATCCGTTCGGACTGGAACTCGGTCCCAATAGGGAACTCCCAATTGCCACCAACTTGCAGAAAATCATGATTATGTTTGTCTGAATCTGGCAAACCAGTCACTAGATGACAATCAATTGAACGAACACGCAGGTAGTACGTGCTATGATCCTTGTTGTGCGAAAGAGTATAGCAGCCTAAAATGTCCCAGATATCAAGATTCAAACCCAACCACTTGTTGAGAGCGGACACACCACAGACGACACGGAACAGGTTAACGGACACTTGCATCGGGATAAGTTGAACTTGGTGCAAAAATCTGGGCACCAAAGGGTCGAGGGGAAACCGAACCCCTCCCTCAATGATAGCTGCAATCGGAAAGGCGACAGTACTCCTAGTGCCCATACGCTTGGCATCGACCTTTGCCATCGAAAGGGTCACATCATCGGGGATATTATGGACACGAGAAACATGGCCATGGCCTCAGGAGTATCAACTAATAAGTGGAACTTCCCCATTAAACAAACCTAATGGGACAGGGGTAGAACTCAGATAATAAGATGCCGAAGACAATGGTGCAGGGGCCAAATGAGACGATTAAAACAGAAAAAGATAAGGTAAGACGAATCACAGGAGAACTTACAGAGATTAGAGCAGCGGTGGCGAACATGCGGCATTGAAGCAAGAATGGCAACGGAACATCTGGACAGAGCACCAACGAGACTGGCTCAGAGGAACAGAAATGGTTTTTTGAAACTCTCTAGAAGAATGAAAAGCAGATAAAGGGTTTTGGATTGATAGCCCAGAGCATTTATTGCACCAGCTGGCGTGAAGGTACACGAACCACGACCTACAGTATGGAATCGGCGCATTATCTTTGCGCACTTATCCCACGCCGCCACGTGTCACCACGAAAGGTCGCATGCAGGGGTTTGTGTGTCAGAATTGAACCGTCATCAAGGCCGAACGGGGGCAGAACCGAAGTGACACGATGCTTGGGGTACAGAACAATAGCTCCCCCTAAGGGGAACCTTAGCGCGAGCTAGGGAGCAAATGAAGGGGTTGAATATGAAACGGGTTGGATCCAAGCCTTGGGCAAGTCCAATCCACTAAAGCCCAAATCCAAGTGGGTCAGATGAACATATGGGCAAGCCAATTGAGCCCAACTCCATTACCAACAGTCCACCTAAGTCCTCAAGCACTTGGGTCCAACTCGCAGTGGAAAGACCAGTCCAGCTGTGATACTGGGCTAGGGCCGAACTGCAGGACTCATTCTATGGGCCGAACTGATGGGTCGAATTTATCGTCAGAACCAAAGTGGGCCAAGTCCATACACAGATATCCAAATGGGCCAGCCCATCCCGACAATAGTCTCGCAGAAGGCCGAGTTGAGGCACAATGGTACCGAGTTGAAGCACAGCAATACCGAGCTGAGGGAACCTCTCGGAGAAACGTAGAAGTTGTGAGTATATGCATGTGCAAGTTGTCACCTCAGCTGGTCCCCTACACCTGGAATCACGGAAGCAGTTAAACCAGAAGAATGTGGTTTGTTATCAGCATGACTACAACAAGTATATGCATTATGACAACTACTAGATGGTCCCCCACCTGGGGCAAGGCTAAAAGGAAACTTGGCAGCACCAGAGCTCCATGAAACCATCTTGGGAAACAAGCAATGAGTTCTATATAAACTACACTAACTTCACATTGAAGGTAACTGATAAAAAGGAACCCTACTGACTGAAAACAAAACTCTCTACACTTGGAGAGCATTTTGCTCCTTCTCCGATTACTCATTCTCACACCGGAGGGGTTATCGGCCCACCTCGGCTGGGCAGCTCTTACGGTGCCTCTTGCTGCAGGGACCACGGTTTTAAAAACCAGACCGGTGAATGAACCGGAAAAATGATCGGGTGGACGGGTCACCGGTTCAACCAGTGGTTGAACCGGATCGAACCGTGACGTCATAATTACGTCATACATAATTTTTGAAAAATATAAATTAATAATTTAAATATTAAATTTTCGATTTTTTTTAAAAAAATTCTTAAATATTTTTATGATATTTTTCTATACTTAAAAAAAAAAAAAAAAAAAATTCCTGAATATAAGCCATAACACTTCACATACTGTTGGCTTTTTGGCTTTCGAAGGGTATTTTTGTAAATGTGAGCGTGCTAGCAAGGATCAATCAGTCCTTACAGAAATTATAATTGCCAACCAATTATCAGACGATTGTGTTTTAGTTCTTTTAGCCTCAATGAAGAGGACTTTTACTGGTGGCTTGACTTAGGAGAAATTAAGCAAAATAACAGTTAAATGACGAACAATTGAAGTATTTCATTAAGATGAAAACTTACAATGATCCAAACTCAGCCTCGTAGAGGTTTACAGCAACAATCTACTTGAAACTACTCCTATGAACGAAGTGCAGTGCAGGAATTTAAAGTGCAGGAATGTAAAGAACATGTATTTAAAGTGCAGGAAATGTAAAGACTGGAAATGTAAAACTGGAAAAGAAAATATGAAGTAAATGACTGGTTTGTTGGATCTGAGTCTGGGGGCTTTTCTGGGGGCTTCCCTGCTATTTATACTCCTCAAGGATGACCATCGAACTGCACTTCAAACCGTCGAACTGCTCCTCCATGATTGCTTGATCATGCTGCCTTAGAAGTAGTTCCACTACGCCATTACTTGCAGTTGGGCTTCCCTCCTATATTTGAATTTGAATGTGAGTAACCGTTGAAGCCACGTCACCTTGTATCTCTTCGCTGATCCAATGCTACTCAGACCACGCAAGAACCAATATTAACCGCCACGTGTACGATCATGATCGAAGATTAAACATTCTTCCTGTATTGCCCTTACTTCGCCACGTGTCGAACTGTAACTGGCTTTTACAAAATATGTAGCCAACATTACCCCCCGCACTAATATATCCAATACTTGGTGATATTAGTGGATCAAAGCCTTTCCCGCGCCTTTTGGAACGTGCATGGAGTCTATATTTTGGAAACACAACCGTCATCCATTGATGATTACTTGCATTAATTTCGTTTCCGACCTTTGGAACATCTCCACCACCTTAGTAATCGAACGGACTAATATCTCTTTCATGACTGAACCAAACTTCTTCTATTGATCAAGTACATGAAGAGTCATCTGATGATGTTGTTTTCTCTCGAAAGAACTTCCATGCATTCATTAGCCACCTTTACCCGCCTTCCATATTCAGGTCATGGATGCCTTTGCAAATTACCAACCTTTGGATTACGAACATATTGCCCTTAATCCTTCGATTCAGAAAGTTGCAAACATGGACATGGGAAATTCTTCTTCTGATTCACCCTTGGATTGTGAACAAACTGCCCTTAGTCCTTTGATTCAGAAGGTTGCAAATATGGACATAGGAGGCCCCTCTCCACAATCCTCTGCATGGGATAAGGCTGTGGCTTCAAATTCCTCCGGGGCTTCAGGCTGGTCAAGCTGGTCAGAACCTGAGGTCTGGGAATTAAGGGAGCGAATTAACCATCACTTTGTCGAATTCACCGACCCGTTGGACTTTCCTTCTTATGCGCGAAGCTCGGTGGTTTATCCTTACATGCCTATCGACTGTCGATGCAGTTTAGAGGACAATCTACTCGTGGCATGGTACACATCATCCATGCCTACAAAAATGATACGATCTGTTCCTCGTCCAGAAGAGGCACAGGGGTATAACCCTTCATTTTTAGCCAAGAAGGCGAAGCTTCATCCTTTTGACTGGCTTGATTGTGTCAATGCTCCTCAATTTCCTCTTTTTTTCGAAATGGGGGCCTTTATACCTCCTCATTCGAAAAAACTTTCCTGGATAGAGAAGTTGAGGCTTACCCTTTTTGCAGAGAAAGTTTTCCCTCCTTACGAGCCTCCACCTTCTCCTACTCCAGCTCAACAAAAGCAAGCCCAACTCCTGCTTGCAGCCTTTTCTCACCTACCCTTCAATGTTCTTGAGGAAGATGTTCCCTTAAGAACTTTCGATGGGCTTGTAATATTCTGACTCGGGGCCACGTTCTCAACCCCATTGCTCAAGCAGAACTTCACACGTTTTTGGACCAACTTCCATCACTTCTCCATTGGCACCGCACTTCTTTGGCCACCACTCAATCCTTGGATCAACTTTCATCGCTCCGAGTTCATTCTCAATATGAAGCAGAGAACCTCGTCGAAGAATACAACGACTTTCAAAATAAGGATTCTGCGTACTGGGATGATTTGGAAATGGATGAGTTGGAACAAGGACTAAGAGAAACGGCGTTCGAAATAAAGGCTGAGGAGCTTTTTTATGAAGTGAGAACACATCAACTCATGTAGCCAATGTTAGAAGAAATAGAGGATAGAATAAAGAAAGAACAGAAATTCATTGATTATAGTTGGACTAAGTTTCATGATCTTGTTATTTATTCCATTCCCTATTTTTATGAGCTTGAGTTTGTACCCAAATAGGGTTATTCGATGTAATCACTTTTGCTTAAATATAATTAAGACTTTTCCTCTGTTCGACATTGTCTCTGTTTGCCTTTAAAAGCAAATTCAAGACTTTGAACTGAACAATCTCATCCTTCGAACCTGGACTCAATTGTCTTAAATGAAACACTGCAAAGAACCAATTATGAATTTTTCCAATTTATGGAATAAAGTTAACAGTTTTTGGTTGATTTTCAATCAGAATCAGTGTTTCAAATCTAGCAATCTTATACTTAAAGCTTGTTTCAACCATAATCAACATCTGACCATGGTTAGTATGATCAATTTAGTTTTAAATTGACCATCTTTTGTTTCGAACAACAGTTCATGCTGCTTTAGTTCCACATACAACTTTTCTGTGAACCAACCATTGGTTTTGATGTTTCGAACACCAAATCCTATCCTTAAAGAGTCTCAAGTTTTGCCTCGAAGGACATTACCTTCGTTAAGAAACCTAAAACAGGTGTTTAAACCTTTCGGAGTAAAACAAACACTTGAGTATTCTTATATATATATTTTTTTGAGTATGAAATGTGCTTCGAAGCCGGCTTCTTCGTTTCAAAGCCGTTGTTTTTTGGCTTTTGGCGCCAAAATTTGGCTTCGAAGCCAAATTTTTTACTTCGAAGCTAACCTCAGTATCTGGGCTGTGTTTTTTCCTCCAAAAGTATCAATATTGAAGGAAACTCTTCGTATTCGTACTTCTAGTACTTAACGACTTACGCAATATATTTTTCAGACACAAAAGCTTTTAAACACCCCTTTGTTTCGTGCTCTGAAATCACTTGCTCTTTTAACATACAAACCCTACCGATTTTCTGTTAACCCTCTCTTCCTTGCTACTTGCTATCAATGGATCCTTCCTCGCTGAAAGTGCTCGCTGGCGACCGTATCAGCCCTACCATGGCTTTGAAGAAATGCATTAATGAAGAAATGCATAATGAAGAAATCGCTAAGCTAACAACTGGTGGGTCAAGCGCCATAGATGGACGTCTCTTTGTTCCTCGCCACAGCAACCAACAAGAGTACGTCCTAGGTCCCATCTTTCGGGAGGCCCCTGACCAACTCCCAGCTTTATACCCTGTTTGGAGGATCACTTTCTTCTCTACGAAGGAGGGCTTGACTGGAGCAATTGGAGAATGACCCGGCCTCATCGCTGCTGGCGACATTGAGAACCGAATGGGAGGAATGGTATGACAGGGTTGTGCCTGCGAGAGAAAATGACCTACAGGAGCTCTGCATCCTCGACGCTCTTCGTCTTTCCAGGTTCATCATTCCTGAGGACCCCTTTTTAATTCCTGCTGCTCTATGTTTTTGGAATATGGCTTTTAATTTCTTCCAATTTCGGTGCGGCATGATGGCCCCCACCGTTCTTGATATTTGCCATCTTTTAGGGCTTTCACCCCATGGCTCTCCTTTTACTCCCAACTACCCGGACCTCCCTGTCAAATTTTTCCTTCCAGCCTTAAACTCTTCTTACAGTGACTTCGTAAAGGCTGAAAATAAAAGGGAAGGCCCCGTGAGAGACAGAGAACTATTTTCCTTCATTTTATACTGGTTGTGCAAATTTCCCTTTTGCACCTCATCTTAGAGGATTATGCCTGAGTTCGCTCCACTTGCGAAGGCACTTGTCTTGAAAAAACACATAGCTCTTGCCCTTTATCTTTTAGGTCATGTCTACAGAGCTTGCTCCCAATTTTGCGAAAAACCTCTTGATGTTAACCAAGGAGGTCCCCTCTGGGTGCTCCAACTCTGGCTCTTTGCTTATTTCACTGATTTGCATAAAAAATGCCTAAAATTCCTTGTTCAGGATCCTAGCACCTATGGGGAAAAGTATGCTAGGATTGTTCTTTACCCTGCTTCTTTTGCTTATTACTTTGCCTTCTTTTATCAACTCCTATTTCTCCTCCTGCTTCCCTTTTTTGTCCTTTTGATGCCAATAAAGGACCTGCTTGGCTGCAAACTTTTCTGGCTGATAAAGAGTGCTCCACCTCACCACACAAAGATATGTGGGCTTCAATTTTGCTACCGAGGGAGTTGTTCATTGGCACTTTAAACCCTCGAGGTTATAAATGCATATCTGAGGTGTACTGCCCTTCTCAGTTTGCCAGACAATTTGGGCTCACTCAAGGGATACCTGTTCCACTTTGCAGTCTCTCGAATGTCCACCTTACGGCTAGAGACTTGAGAATATCTAAATCAAAGCTAGAGGCGGCAATATTCAAACTGCTGAAGGAATTGAATGAATTTCAATTTGTCCCTTTTCTCCCATCTGGCTTAGTTTTGAAAAGATTCCAGAACTGGTGGACAGCCAATATAGAAGTGCGCCTATCTGTACACCCTCATGACTTGCTAATAGGGTTAGGAGTGCCTTCGAAGGCTAAGTCAGCAACAGTTGAGAACATTCCCTCCCTTTCTATAGCTACCACAACTTCTCCTGCAGCCTCATCCCCTCCAGCTAGAGTTACCAGAGCTGCTTCGAAGAAGGGTAAGTATTTTCAAGTTCTTCTTTTTTTTTTTTTTTCTTTGAATCTTTTGTTTGTTTCCCTTACACTCATGTTCTTTGGTGCAGGGCCCCACAAGAAGAATCCCCAAGAGAGCTGAAACTTTAGCTACTCTTAAAGAGAGACAACAACAGAAACAGAAACGGAAGCTAATCCTCCCTCCTGAGGAATCTGAATCTCAGGCAGAAGAGAGAGAAGCAAGAAGTAAGTTTGCGCAAGAACAAAGAGACAAAAGGTGGCTGTCTCCTCATCCGATATAATCGAAAATCCTGTTCACGAGGCAACTACCACAATAGTGGAGAAAGAACTTACCTCTGAAGAATCTGAACCCCAGGTTGAAGAAATGGGGGTTGAAAAGGAGCGGGTAGTATCACTGCCAAGAAGGAAGAGAAAGAAAGTGACTGTTCCTGCTACTGACTTGGTTGAAGACCCTATTCATGAAGCAGCTGCCAAGGCAGTAGAGCGGAGAACATTCCAAAGCCATGATTGTCTTTGAGAGAGCTGAGAAGAGACGACAGCAACAATTTCTAAGAGAAGAAGCTGCTGCTGTGCTGATGCATTACAAAGGGAAACGGCAAGAAGGCAACAGACTGCCGAACATTATTCCTTCCAGCTCTCCCATTATTTCTGAAACAAGTAATTTCTTTCATGCTTCTACTGTTTTTCCCTTGTCAGCTTTTGGTATTGAAGTTTGACATTGCTTTACATCTCTTTCTCTTGTAGCAACACACTACTACGTTTATCTTTCCAATGAGGCCTCCCTCAATTTCAGTTGAAGTTGATCAAATGCAGAATGTCAGGGTTATTCAAATCGTACTCCCAC
>JAPPVO010005953.1:0-18559 GCA_030407325.1 Camellia japonica | reverse complement strand
AAACTTGAAAGTACTAATAAAGCAATAAATCCGGGGCATAGTCAAGTCAGGTGCTCCTGCGCCCCCCCGAGCTGGTCGAAGCCTCTGATGCCAAAGTGGGCCCTTCATGTGCCTCTTCATTAAGCCAATCCAAGCACTCATCAGACAAAGTGCAACTGAAGGTGGGAGCGGGGGCCAGGAGTTCTCTCGTCCTCCATGCTGTGGCATATCGGGCTAGCTGTGCGCCTCGAATCGGGAATGTAGCCGGGTACTCTATCCCTTCCGGCGGGCAAGTCTAATCATGACCGAACTGGCGCAAGATACGAAATGGAAAGTAGAAGACACAGTGAGTCAAGCCAATCAATCGAATCCCGGGCTGACGGGTCATGCTGTAGCTCATTACCAGGAGATTGAGCCAAGGGCACCGCCAAGCAATACGGTCTGCGGACAAGCTGCACATCCAGTCAAACCACCAACCCTCATCAAGGGCATCAACTAGGCATTGCCGAAAGAAGTAACCGCGAGCTGAGTAAGTTGGGCAAGAGTCCACAACCTGCAGTTTATCCATCAACCATACTTGGGGAGGGATGAAAAATGAGAGAATAAAGAATATAGAGATGTACGATGAGAGAAAAAGTAAGAAAAGGGTTTTGTGAGAAAAACTAAGCCTGAGGGCCGAGTGATGTGAGCCAATATATATGTGAGATCGGGTGGGAAACATTACCTGCAGTAATAGTGGACTCCCTGCTAATCTGGTCGTCTCTCGACGATAAAAGGCGTCTAAACCCAGCAACGTTTCAGCCAGAATCATGGCAATGCAGCTTTTGCCCTCCTTCAAGCCTGGGCAACCTCAATCAACCGGACACTAGACCCTCCGAACCTAAGACAAACAGAAAATGAGATAGCATGCACAAACAGAGCGCGTGTCGCCGGAAGCCTTGCCAGTGATGGTCACCGCGATCACCGGTCTCAGAAAAACGGCAACCAAGCTCGGAACATCCAGCATCCCATCACAAATTAAAGAACGAGCATCGGGTATTGAGAGCCCACATTTGCCCTAAGGCTTGGGCATGGCCAAAACGAAGTTGGGGCAGAATCTCTTCATTACGCTCAAATTCCATCAGAGCTTGGAAATCTTCGAAGGTAGGACACACCTCTTGCCCGCTAAAGCTAAAGACATGTGTCACCGGATTCCAAAACCTTGCCGCAGCACAAAGAAATGGAAAATGCAGCGGGGTACGACGCAAAGTGAATAGTGCGTTTATGCCGAAGGCCCGGAAATTCAGCTTTTCCGAACCATCCAAGTTGTTAATCCAAGTTGCGAGATTTTGGGCAAGAAATTCCTCCATTTGGAGTAAACCAGTGTGGAAATGAGGAAAACTACGAAGCTGAGATCCTTTTGTGGAAGATAAGGTTGAATGGAGGACAGATGTCCGCATTCTGCTGGTTCCTTCCACTCTTGGCCGACCGGCCAAATAGATTGCCGATCGGCCATCAATTTTGGCCGGTGGATCAATTTTCCGGCCGATGGACTTTCTGCTGGGCTGGTAGTTCTCCCCCTTGTCCCCTGAGCTTTCCATGCTAAAGATTGGGGAATCCCACCACCCTCCAATACCCTCCAGTGATCGATTCTCACGAGGGCGTGCCCATTTGCTTATCGAGTTGTTGTATATTTACTTATCGAGTTGTATTTCGCTCTCTTTAAGTCTTTGTGCTGTTATCGAGTTGTACTCGCACCTGGTGGGTCATAACGAGTCCCTTTGCTTTGCTTATCGAGTTGTAATTGGTTCACTACCTGATTATTACGATGCGATGCTTTGTTTTCAAAACACATTGTCAATTTTAGTTACATTGTTATGTGATGCCTTGCGATGCGATGCGTAGAACGTGCAAATGCAACACCTTTTTGAACAAATAGCTGTTTCATTTCCGTCATTTTTTTTTGTAAAAATATGCAATTTCAAAAATTAGAACCTGCCTGAGGCAATGCAATGTGCTTAAACTCCTAATAAAAAGGAAAATAAAGCAGGAGAATAGCAGGGTAGCAGAGTACCGGGATTGACACCGATAACCTCCCCTTTCGGTCATTGTACCTTTCGCGCCCTTATTCGGGTCAATTGTGTGGTTAAACACCTTCATCACTCAAGGCAATACAAGAAAATGCATTTTCGAAACATAAGTTGACCTTCGAATTGACCTCAGGTCATGACTTTTGTGAGCGATGCTCGGTACATGCGAAGGACGTTCCTTTCCGTATCCTTTCTATATCTTGTGATTCCATGAATCATTTCAATTATACCGTGTTGTAACACATTACATTCCAGCATCATGGGAAATATGTTGCGCTCAAAATCGGAGAAACTTTCCTTCGGCTCCTGCCTAGTCGTCTCGAGGTCACGGGTTGTGATCTCGATCTGGGTATTGTATGAATATTGTGCGACGAAGGCCTCGGACATCTCCTCCCAGCTTCGTTTCACTGAGTCCTCTAATTTGGCGTACCAGATGGCTGCGATACCCGACAGGGTCTTACTAAAAAGGGAGAGCTTCTGTAATCTTGTCAAGCCCATCGGGCGCAGAACATCTGAAAACAAACTCAAGTGGACCATGGGATCTCCCGACCCGTCAAAACAGTCGATGTGAGGCATCTTGAACCTGTCCGGCAATGTCACAGCTGTGTCCGTGTATCCATCTTCAATGTCAGGGATGGTCTTGACTCCCTGGGATCTCTTGAACAGCTTTTCAAGCTTGCTCAACTTCAGTGCTGTGGGATCCGTCTCGAACTCAAAAGGAGAGTCCGATAGGTTGGTGGGTGTTTTTGATAACTGGGGTAAAATTGGGGGCGGAACCGGCCCTACCGGAATGTCTGTACCTTCCTGGACATTTGGCGTCTCCCCAAGTGCTGGAGCTCCTACTGGGGGAGGAACTTGTTGTGAAGCAGACGCGCCGCTTTGCTGTTGCAGCCTGCTGATGAGCTCGGCTTGCTGAGCCATGATTGCAGCCTACTGCTTGGAGAATTCCGCTTGGCGGACAGCATCTTGCTGCATGAGTTTCATAGTTTCCTGCATCTGACGCATCATTGCCTCCACCCCTGACGTATTCTGTTGATCCATCTGACTGACGGGTATATCTATTTCTGTGATAAAAAAAACTGAGGCCTCAGCCTGACTATTCACTGGTGGGGTAGATAAGGGTTACTGATCTGGTAACTGCTGAACCGGTGACCCGTGCCTGACTGGCCTTTTTTACTCTGCCTTTGGCAAACTGAATCTCTGACCCGACAAAGTCTATCAACACGAGTCCAATGTACCCGGGGGATATTGGAGCTTTCTGAAGCTATAGTTCCAAGACTACCTAGCAAAAGAGGAAACAGACAGCATCTCAGCTCAATTTCACTGGAACGGATACGAGCAAAGCCGAACAACTGTATTCTATTACTGATCACTGTTCCCCGAAATCACTGCCCCAAATCTGAATCTGATACCCGCAGATATAACTGATTCTCAAAATACTGACACTGGTGCCTGCAGGCCGGATACCCAGACTTGCAAACTGGTATATGCATTCCCTGTAGAGATACACTCTAAAAGCACATAGCAAGTAAAGAGCCAAAAACCCCTATGTTGGGGTATGGTTTCCCTGTCCTATTTTGTCAGGAGCTAGGGTTTCACTACGCACACAGCGGTTTCAAACAACCTATATCGGGTAAGCAACCTGTCCTAGTTTGGAATGGTCACTATGGATTTCGATATGCACTAGGTCGAATGGTCAAAAAGGGTGCCCCGGTAAAACCGGGGTTTGTGTTCCCATACTGGCAGAGCCCGCAACCGGTCAGCCTTATGGTCATGCCTTGACAAGACAAGCCTCCAGCAAACCGCTCAGGAATAGCAGATGGCCAACACGGTGTCCTAGGCGCACCAATGCACATGCAATGCAAAGAGACACATAAATGAAATCAAAACAGGATATCACGAGTTCGAGTCAAGCTCTCTAAAACTCCCCAGCAGAGTCGCCAGAAACTGTAGACGCGCCCTTGGGCTTCACTCTACAGTTCGGACTCCCTTTTGTTACGGTTCTAAATCTGAACCAAAGAGTCCAACTCTGGCAATCGTTTTGAGAAAAAACAGATTTTTGAAAAGAAGTGCCAAACATGGACTGCTTTGCCAGATTACAGAGTCGCCACCTAAATATTTTTTAAATAGGAAATTTAGGAAACCCTGACTCGGTGCCGAAGGCCACGTGTCCGTCATAACCAAAGTAGTCTTGGCTCGGGAGCTTGGGTACGATCGGGGAAGGTCAGTTATGAGCACCCCCTTTCGCCCGATCCGAAGACCGGCCTCTACTAACCGTGATATCCGATTTTGAAAACATTACATGCTCTTATACCGGTTATTAGCCTAGATTTACTACGTTATGCGCACAGCAAACAAGTATAGACCAAATCGCCTAAGTTGGAACAAAACACTACATGTTTGTTTTGAAAACGGTATGCTACTCGCAAGTAGGCTAAAATACAGGTTTTGCCACCCTTAAGTGGGCTTTAGAAAAGATGATTTTGCCACTAACTAGTGGGCTTAAAAAACTCACGGTTTTTAATGCATTGTCCCAATTTAGGTAATTCAACCTCCATCCACAGGCATTCAAGCAGTTTATCACATAAGCACTTAGCCTCATGGTAGTCATGCTATTATGGCAACATTCACACGCATGTGTTATGCTTAAGCATAAAAACTTACCTAGTACTCCAACCAAAACAGAAAACTAGTTAGTAATCATGCATGATCCTAGTTCATGTTGAGTGGCTAATGCAACACATGCAAAGGTGTAATCTAGACAGGCTCGGCTATCCTAAACATGGCATATGGAATGCTACAAATACACGTATTCAATTTGGAATTGAAGTACAATGCAATTTGTATGATGTACTGAGCCCGATGCATGTCAACAAATGCATGGATGCACGCATGCATTGCATAAGGTATGCTAATTTTAAATATGCCCTAATCTACCATCATAAGCAGGTAAATGAAAGGGAAGAAAGAAATGGGGTTGGAAGACATACACACACTCACCCACACTTATTACAATTATGCCCTCTCTCGGAGGGACCAAAAGAATATACAGTCCAAAAAATAATACAGTCCGAATACAGAATAAATAAATTATTACAGAAATTTCTAATTATCAAATTAAATCAAATGTAAAAGAAGGGGGCCTCAGCCCTGCCTCGGGATATGCGAATGATGCATGCTCGAATCCGACTCGCCCGGAAAGTCCGCACCATGCCACTGTTGCCTCTGTTTTACTGCCTTTTCTTCTCTGAAAACTGTCAAAGTCCCAGAGAACCTTCTATGAGCATTGCAGAACATCATCGGCTGGGAGGAATGGCCACCGGCCGTGTACAATAGTCACCGGCTGTCAATGATGTTATCGGCCACCCATATAGTGCCGGTCGGCACTATATAATCCCAGTCGGCACAAAATTCCTGCAGGAGACAGTTTTGACAGCAGCTGCAGACAAGCAGTGCATGGCATGAATTTTAAGCATATGTAAGCATGGCCAATGCTTCCCTATCATGTTTGGACTCAAGGGAGCATGACCCTTGGTTCTTGGGCCATCAATTATGCATCTTGGTGCATGATAGCCTAAGGAACCAAGATTGCATTTCAATGTCAATATGCATGCAACACACAAATGAGAACTAAGTCCCTATCATGTCAAGATCAAGGGCCTTAGTGACCATGAGTTGAGACAAGTTGCATCGCTTGTAGTATGAACTCATCTCAACCCTTACACTTGGTTTGACACCCCAAACCAAGTAATGCAATGCATGTTATGCAAACATGGCTCCATGATGCAACCTAATACTAAAATGCCAACATGCCAAATGTAATGCAACATGCAAGGTGCAAATGCAATGCAAACATGGGCAATTTAGGCGATAGACTAACATGTAGCAACACTTAATGAATCAATTAAGCAACAAACATAAGGCAAGCATGCAATGGTGGATTTAACTACAATGGGGCAGCCCTCAAACCAACCCAAAACAGTGGCAAAACACCCAAGATTGTGACCAATGTACATGCCAATATGCAAACCAAATGGGGCCAAGTCTAGGGCACCAAAAGGGAACACTCCTCCACCATTACCAAGACCACTCATGACATGAATTATGTGCAAAAATAGAGTTCCATCATGCATAAATACACCCAAAAACCTTGGTATGACAGTCCCAAAATGCTCTAAACATGCAAGCATGCACAACACCATTTTTAAAGCATAAGAGACCAATACTTCAAAGCATGAAAGGCATGACAAATGGAGACATATAAACCTGGTATAGGGACTGAAATAACATATTAAATGATTCCAAATCATCTAAATAACCTATCCAACGCATATACATGGATCACATCCTCAAGGCTTACAAGCAACAATGCAAAGCAACTACATTAAGCATGCCAAAAATGGTAAAACTAGTGGCCAACAGACCTAAAACAAGACAAATCATGGCCAAAAGCTTCAATAAGTCAAGTCAAAACATGAGGATATACAAGGCTAAACCCATGACACATTTCTAGACAAAGTAGAGCATTACAAAGCAAGTGTAAGATGCAAAGCCCAAACAGAAAAAGACCCTTCTACAACACTGAGAGGACCAAAAATATGACTACTTTCAGTAGATGACAACCCCCAAATCAGTATACAAATATGCCAAAGATGCTATGCAAGAAATAGGCCAACAAAGGGCTATAACATGAAGTATACAAAACATTCATCAAACAGCCAAAGACCCTTAATGAAACATGACAAGGGGGTCAAAATATGGCCACTCTCAGTTCTGATAATGGCCGAAAAACAGAAGAAAGATAAGCTAAACAAACATGCAAAAATGGGGACCAAAGAGGGGTAATGAAGCAAGTCATACATGGAGGTCCCCAACAGTGTTGAGCCCTTCTTCAATGTTGAAGAAGGGCTCAAAACAAGCCTTTTTACAGTTTACATCGAAGCCCAAAAATACTTGTAAGTAAGGCTAACCAATGAAGCTAAAAAATGCAAGTTTACGGGAAATGGATGCTTACCCTTGAAGAACAGCAAACCAGCACCTCTTGGACCAAGTTTAGGTGCTCCTAAGCTCTGCAAATGGCCCCCAAGTGCTGGAATGGAGGATGGAGGTGTGTGCTAGGTGTTGTAGGGCAAATGGTGCAAGAACAAAGGTGTTTGGAGGCTTGGATAAGATAGATATAGAGAGGGAGGTGGGATATATGTGTATATATCAGATATATCAGTATATCTTCTAGTTTTCTTGCTCAAAATCTCTAACCCTAAGCAATGGAGAAGAAGAGCTCTTATATAGACAAAGAAAAGGCTCTAAGCTTCCCAAGGAAGCTAAATGAAAAGGGGCAAAGGGTGCAAATGGTCCAAGGCTTCTAGGAGAAGCTAAGACAGCTGGCCAAGCTTCCCTAAGAATCTTGGCCAAAGGGTCACTCTTCTAGAAGAGGTTTGGGGCCAAAAAGGGTGGAAAGGTGCAAAATAGCCACACATATGCACAGGGAAGAGGGTCTGTGCATCCCAGCTGGCACAGCTGGCATGCACCATGCCTGCAAGAGTCAAAAGGGTCAAACCGGCCAAGAAAAATGGTCATCGGCCAAATAAAGTGCCGGTCGGCATAATATTTTTCCGGTCGGCAAAATAGATTGCCGATAGATGATTCCAAGGTCAAAAAATGGCCGGTGGGTATGCAAATTGAAGCCCCGGAAGTTAGCTTTCCAATGGCGCAAACCTTGCATCAAAATTCCTCCTATGCAGAAATTTATGCCCTTTTTGGTGAAGCCGCGCAGACTCGATCCAAACGGGATGATGCCCAGCTTCAACCAATCATATCTCCTCCACCCGGACTTGGCTTTGAGAGATTCTTGAGTAAAAAGTGAAGCCCCGGAAGTCTTCTTTCCAACGATGGTGGCCTCATAGCTTAACTCCAAGTATGCAATTGAATAAGCCCGATTCAGCGAGGGCTGCTCAATTCTCCTACCCGGATTCATACCGAACTTCTTCTCCAACTTGGTTTCCCCCCTCTTCTCCTCTTTTCTCCAACTTCAAACCCCTAAGTAAGGTGTTTTGAAAGATTTTTCAAAGATTTCATCTCTCTTTCATTCATCTCCACTTTGTCCTTGCTCGGTTTATCGAAAAGCGCAACATTTACCGAAATGCGAGCGTGAACATCGTGGGAATTTTATTTCAAAAATGTTTTGAAAGAGAGGGTTTTAAGGTGTAAAAACCATTCAAAATAATTTCGGTCCAAAATGGGGTGTGAAGTTGAGATTTGTCTCTCTCCTTGCCGAAGGAATTGGACCTGTGCCCTGCACACATTTCTCCACCAAGAAAACCATCAGTAGTGCCCAAGTCTTGTGGGCGGTCAAAAATGGGGTGTCTACAGTAGGTTGTAGTGGTTCCCATGTTGTTGATGTTGTGTGAGTGATAGGAGAATTGTGGAGGTTGATTATAATTTTTCTAGGATTGATTCTGTAATTTGTGAGAGTTCTTTGGTTAACGATTGTGATGATTTTGGTGATTTGTTATCTAGTTTTTATCCAGAACTAGAGAGAGTTTTGTTGTCTTCTAGTTGGAAGGGGATTATACACAGTGTTGGTCAACAATTTGAAGGTGGAGTGCCGGCGTTTCGCATTGCATTGCCTAAGTATGCAGTTGAGTATGGTTTTGCAGTGAATTATTTGAAGAACGATGCAACAAGAGTAACTGTTGAATGTATGATGAAGTCGTCTACGAGTTGTAAATGGTTTGTACATGGAAGCGTGTTGATGAATTTCGGTATTTTTTTATTATGCAGTTGGATAATGTGCAAACTTGTGGAGTTGTTGCTCGTAGATCTTGTAAAAAAATGGTTGGTTCTAGACTTATGTCTGATATTGTGCATAATGATATTAATGATAATCCGTTGACTCGTCCTATTGAAGTTAAAAAAAAGTTGAAGAAGCAATATGGTATAGATGTTTCTTATCAGGTTGCATAGTTAAGAGTTGATAAAGTAAGAAATGGGTTGTTTGGTGATTTTGTAACTTTTTTTGACCAACTTTGATGGTACCTTGAGAAGGGTATAAGAACGAATCCTGGAAGTATGTTTGAATTAGATGTGGATGAAAGTAGTGGGTGTTTTCAGAGGTTGTTTGTGGCATTTCATGGATGTTTGTATGGCTTTCAATTTTGTCGTCTGTTGTTGTTTGTTGATGGTACATTCTTGAAGGGGCGTTACAAGGAGCATTTGTTTGCAGCAACATCAAAGGATGGTAATCAAGGTATGTATTTATTTACAGTTAGTATAGTTTTGGTTTGTCACTGTGTTATTCTATTATGAGTCTGCTAATTTTTACAGTTTCATGTTATTTTGTTTCCAAACCTGTTTCCTGTGGCTTTTGCGATTGTTGACGCTGAAAATCAAGATAATTAGATATAGTTCTTAAGTCAGTTGTTAAAGGATGTTGGTTCATGCCGGAGATTGACCTTTGTGTCTGACCGTCAACATGGATTGCTAGACGCGCTTTCAGTGGTTTTTCCCAATGCACATCATGCATATTGCTTGAACCATTTAAAGAGAAATTTGATTGACAAATTGGTGAGACTTCGTACTAACTATAAGCTGACTTTGATGAAAATATTAGTTAAATGTGCTTATACGCCAACTGTTGCTTCTTTCCAACATTATATGGAGAAATTGACGCGTATTGCTGGGAATGGTAGAGTTGATAGTATGTTAGATGGTTTGCAAAATAATAAGTAGGCCAATGCATTTTTTAGAGGGAAACGATATGGTGAGATGTCATCTAATGCTGCCGAGTCTTATAATAATTGGATTGGTGGGGCCCGTGAGTTACCTATTACTTGTACGGTTGAGATGATTAGAGTTCAAATCATGACTCAATTGTCTAATAAAAGAGCTGAATCTAAAAGATAGACTACGAAATTGTGTCCAGTTATGGAAATGAAGTTTGCGGACTCTTTGAAGCTAGCTAAATCTTGGGATGTGATTGTTGCTAGTGATACTGTGCTTAAGGTTCATTCTTCTATTTTTTTTTTTATGTTGATATTGGTAGATAGACTTGTTCTTGTTATGAATGGCAATTGAATGGTTTTTCTTGTTGTCATGTTGTGCATGCTTTGCGTAGTAGTGGTAAAGATGTGTATGATTGCATTGATCCTTTTTTCATGTAGATTGTTTTAGAGAATCATACAAGAAATCTGTTTATCCAATGCCTTCAGGTGAGAGATTTGACTTTGATGGTGCCGGTAGTTCGATTATCAAACCTCCTATAACGAAGAAGCAGCCCGGGCGGAACAAGAAGAAGATGATACCTTCTAGGGGTGAGAATGTAAAGCAAATCAAGTGTGGGAGGTGCTTGAAATATGAAAATCATAATAAGAAGACGTGCAAGGCTGCTATTTGAGGCCATAGTCTATTCTTTTGGATTTGTATTTGAATTTGAGGAATTATGATAATAAAATGTAATACTTGGTATTATGGAAATGATGAATAAAGTTGGTTGCATTCTTTTTTCTTTTTTGATGTGTTCTTTAGTTATTGAAGTTGTTTTGTAACTGTTTTTTTTTCTTTTTTTTTTTGGATTTGGTTGATTTTATTTTTGTGGAATGTTGAGAAGGTTGTTGAAAATTTTTTATTGAAACTGTATAATATTGAAACGCAGTTTTACTTCATGATATATTTATTTCATATTTCGTAGTGACAAAACTGTAAAATTTTACAGTTTTATTTTCAATTTTGAAATGCAATTCATCTATTTGTTGAGTTATGAAATTATATGCATAATTGTGTAGCATAATTTTTGTTTGAGTAACGAAACTGCATAATTTTGCAGTTTTAAGAATTATGAAAAACAACCTGATAAAATTGCATAATTTTGCAGTTTTAAGAATTATTAGAAACAATTTGATGAAACTGCATAATTTTGCAGTTTTAAGAATTATTAGAAACAACTTGATGAAACTGCATATTTTTGCAGTTTTAAAAATTATGAAAAACAATCTGATGAAACTGCATAATTTTGCAATTTTAAGAATGATTAGAAACAACTTGATGAAACTGCATATTTTTGCAATTTGAAGAATTATTAGAAACAACATTTATTGTATGAAAATATATGCAATCACAAATGTGACGACAATAATAAGTAGAAGAACACAAACAAGTATAATAAGTATAAGAAGAACAACAACAATAATAATAACAAGAAGAAAAGTAACAACAACATCAATGACAATAATTATTTTCACCATAATAACCACAGGAAGATCAAATCTCAAAAGCATAAAAAGTACTTGTCATATATTAAAAAATAAAAAAATAAAAAAAATACAAAACTATGTTCATTTGCGTATTTGTATTGCCAAGAAGTTTGTTCATTGTTTCTATGGTTTGGTATGTTTTGTCAACATTTGGTAGTGCTTGAGTTTTCAAGATCGATTCTTATCATTGAGGAATTGACTGATAATTTCTGCTTGAAATTTGACCCACTCAGTTGGTCGAAGTGATTTCTGCACAGGTTGCCAGTTGATATATTGGTTGATAACATTGCAGGCGGCGATTGTACAATCATTCCTACAAAGTTTTAGATGAAGTTAATTAGTTAGGTAAAACTGTAAAATTTAGCATATTGGAACATTAGTTATTGAATTTATATCTTACGAGTGTGGAGTTTGTTGTGAGCATTCCTCAATTGATGCAATTACTATCTCGCACTCTTGAGATGATAACATATTTCCTTGATTGCTGAATAATGCCTTATTCCATCTTAGTTGATGTTGTTGTTACAAAATAGTTAATGGGTGTTTTTGTTAGTTATAGTGATGTGCTGAGATGTTTTGAAATGAATGGAACTAAGTAAGAAATTTTATTTAACTTACAATGTCCTTTGCAATTTCAAAGTATTTGTTGTGGCAATTTTTTGCTGGCCTCAAAGAGTCATAGTGCCTCCATATCCCATCAGCATTGTCAAAGACCACAATTGTCCAATGGTTGTTGTGGTTGATTGGGAAATGGATATATTTGTTTTTCATTGCTTCTGGAAAATGACTGTCCATCATTTTTCTCTCAGTGCTTGATCTTGGTTTTGTAGTGGAGTCTGTAATTTATATATGTTTGAAATATGTTATAAAACTATGTAGTAAGACATGTTAAGAAAGTAGAAAATTTTGCAGTTTGAATAATATTGAAAAGTATGTTAAGTTTTGCTTACATTGATGAGTGTTGAGAAAACATAGGGTAGGTTTGGTTTGTGTTTCTGAAAAAAATTTCAGAAATTTTCTCTACAAACAAATTTCAGAAATTTTCTCTACCAAACAAAATTTCCCAAAAAAATTTCCCAAAACACACAAACCAAACAAGTTTTCCAAACAAATCTCTCTCACACACACATCAAATCAATCACTTTTTCCAAAACTCTCTCTCAAAACAATTTTCCAAAACAAATTTCCCAAAAAACCAAACCAAACATGTTTTCGTACTTTTTATCTCTAAAACACATCTCTCAAACACAAACCAAACATACCCATAAGATCTTCCCGCGTATGGATTTCTTGCAAAGGCTAGATTATATTTCTCAAATTTTTCAATTAATAATTGGAGTGCCAATTTCATTTCTGCGAATGCATCAATGACCTGAAACATGTTATATATAAAAATGTGTTAGGTTTGTGGAATAGGTTATTGAATATGAATAGAAACTGTAAAATTGTGCAGTTGGAGAGCTACATTCCCATATAAGGCTTCGTTGTTGGTCAATCTGTATATATCTGAAAAGTATATATAATTTTCATCTTCGCTGCCAGATCAGACACAAGCACTTGATTGTGTGTTGTTGATGAGTTGAATTTGGTCTTGGTCTTTTTTGGATAGGCTATGCCAAACCTTGTTTGTTTTGCGGCATGAAATGACGAGTGGCTTGTTTTGGATTGATTTTTTCTTGAAATCATCATCATTTTCCAATACTTAAACTCGTGTCTTCTCTTGATTGGAATCCTCTTTTGGCTTGGTTTCAAGAGCACCTTCTTTCTCTTGGCCAATATCTTCTTTCATCTTTTCTTTCTGCTGTTGTTTTGCTTCATGAGCACCCTCTTTTTTGCTTGGGTTCAGTAGCAAGTTCTTTCTCTGTTACGATTTCTTCTTTTTTCTTTTCATTCTTCTTCTCTTTTTCTTCATCGGTACCCTCTGTTGGTTTGGGTACATCAGCATCAGTTTCTGTCTTGTTCCTTGTATCTTCTTTGGCTTTTATCATTGGTTAATATTCAAAATTTGGCATATGTGCTTGTTTTCTTGACTTTTATTTGATTCTGTTGACCATTGATCTTTATTGGGGACTTCTAGTTTTTTTGGTGGACATTTCCTTCAATTAGTCTTCTTTTCTACACAATTCAGCCATGAATTTTTGTTCCATTTCTTGCATTTGTACTCTCATGGCTGCTATGTGTTTGTCCTTGTCGTCCTCTTTGGTTGATGTTTGTGCTTGGTCATCACCTATAAAAATGTTGGATTGTGTTTTGGTTAGTTTAATTAAATTTTGCAGTTTGCTTCAGTATTAGACAAGAGTTTACCTTGTGCATGAAATGTGTCAGATTTCTCTTGGAGTTCATCACTTTTTGGTTCTTCTTGTGGTTCTTACTTTCTTTTCTTTCTTTTTTGTTGTTCTTCTTGTTCTGATTCTAATTCTGATTGGTGTTCTTTTTCGAGAAAGTCATCCTCATCATTATCTGGAAGTCTTTTTTTTTGTTGTTGCTTTTGTTTGTTTTTTTCATTTATTGCCCTTTTTGTGGTCATGTTTCTTTGCTGAAAAGTTTGTTGATGTGCTTTGATTGATATGCAATAACTGTATTTCTTATTTAGTTGGGGTTAAAGCACTTTGGTCAACCTGCATTGAAACAATGTGGCATATATCAGTAATACTATAAAATTGGTCAGTTTCATAACATGATTTGTACTGTGAGTAATGTGAGTTAAGTGTTGAAAATATGTTGTTTGAAACTGAAAACTTTTATAGTTTCATAACATGATTTTTACTATAATGACTGTGAAAGGATTGTTAAATAGATTTGTGCGTTGAAATTGCAAACTTTTGCAGTTTCATAAAATGAGTGATGTTAAATATGTGTGTGCTTTAAAACTGCAAACTTTTGCAGTTTCATAATATGATTTGTACTGTGAGTAATGTGAGTTAAGTGTTGAAAATATGTTGTTTGAAACTGAACACTTTTACAGTTTCATAACATGATTTTTACTATAATGACTGTGAAAGAAGTGTTGAATAGATTTGTGCTATGAGAGTATAGAAGAGTTTGAATACCTTTTCAAAGTCAGCAAGGCTGATGTGTTTCCACTTGGAGTACATTTTGCCAAGGTTCTACTTCATAAACCTTGGGAAGCCTTCTTTGTAGGATGGTTGGAGAAGTTTAGTGTGCTCACAGTGTCAGTACTATAAAAAAAAAAAAAAATTAAAATATGTTAGATAGTTTGAAATAGTTGGATGTTTGATATTTTTGTGTAAAGTAATTGAGTAGTGTGTTTACCAAGAGTAACATGACGCATCCAATGACATGTCTTGGGTTGTTGTTTGCATTTGCCATTGAATTCATCACTGTGTCTTTTATTGCCTCAACCCAATTGTACTTTTTGATGTTGTTGAGATTGTCAACATAGTTGAGGAAACTCCAACTGAGTGTATGGCCTGTTGTAGGCATGAGAAGTTTCAAGCACAAGTAAAGGGCGATAATGCTTGCAAGATCTTGACGATCATTGGTTGATTTTTCTTTTTTTGTTTATTGAAACATTTTGGTTAATGACTTGCGATCCAATCTCTTTACTGATTTACATCTTCATTTGTAAAATGCAAGCTCAAAATCCTTTGGTCTTGCATAGGATTTGGTGATGATGCTGTTTTCTCCACAGTCGATACCAAAAATGAGCCTCACATCACTATTTCTAAGTTTCATTTCCTTTTTGCCAAGTATAAATGTTCTTTTTCTTTTGTTGTAGAGTATTGTCATTTCTGCTACAATGGAATTGTAGCATCTGCACCAAGAGGCATTCAGTTGTGTTGAGGAGAGAGCATTTATAATGGGACAAAAAGGGATTTTTTACAACTCTGTTTGTTGGGCTGTTGTGAATTTGACCCCCTTCAACAGTTTGATTACTGTTCCAATGTTGGGATGGTAATTAAACTGTTGGACTCTCTTTGTAGGAACTGCTCCTTTTTTTCTTTTTGATGGCTTGGTTTTTGTTTTGGGACTTGATTGGCTTTCTTGGAGCTTTCTTTTTTTGGTTGGAGGAGCTTCTTGTTTTTTTGTTGGCTTTCTTTCTTCTTCTTTTTTTTTGTGGTTGGAGGTGTGGTTGGTGTTTGTTGCGTGGGTGTGGTCTATGGTGTAGTTCTTGGGCTTTTTCTTGTAGGTAGTATGGTTGTTTTATGGGTTTTTTTGGTTATTTTTTGTTGCGGTAGTTGGGTTTTTTTTTTAGGGGGAGATTTTGGTGGCATTTCATTGGATACAGGCGAAGGACTGTCAAAAGGGGAGATACTTAAATCCCTGATTGGATTTTTGGGCATATGAGTTTGTTTCTTCCAATATCTTCCAACAGCTATTTCTGAAAAAATGAAAGCGACAGCAGGGCATGAGTAATATAGTGAAAAAACTATATAATTTTGCAGTTTTATACATAGTTTAATACGAAATTATATCTATTTGTTGTTAATAGTTACAAAACTGTATAATTTGACAGTTTTATTTGCACTTTATAATAAGTTACCTATTTGTTTTGAATAGTGATTATACTGTGTAATTTTGCAGTTTAATTTGTAGTTTGAATAAATTTAGATATGTTACTTGTAGAGTGATGAAACTGTCTGATGTTTCAGTTTTATAAGCAGCATCAACAATAAGAACAACCCATTGTATTTTGTAAACAACAACAATAACAACGAGAAGATTAAGTATTCAACGAAATGTAGCAACAATACGAAAAAGAAAAGCCAATATTTAACAACAAGAAGAAGCAAGAACAACAAGAATAAGAACAAGGAGTTGAATGTGTAAAAACAGGAATTTATGTGTAAAAACAGGGGATTAGAATGTTTAAAAACAGGGGACTAGAATGTTTTAAAACAGGGGATTATATATAAAAGAGGGTTTATAGATTTTGAAGTATGTAAAATGTGTTTTACAAGGGTTTTTTTATGAAAGTGTTATTGAAACGGTATATACGAAATATGAAAGAATAATGTACAAATTTGAATGAAAAATGATAGGTGATGAAGAGAGATGTTACTTTTTTTCCCCATTTCTGTGAATCGGAAGTCAGGAACCATGAAATTTCTTCAAAGTCATGATGGTTCTTCGTGTTGTTAAGAGTCACCGATTAGAGAAGATGAACGGCTTGGTGTTGTGTTGGTAAAAGTCGACGATTGGAGAATATGAACGGGTTTGTTTTGTGGCTAGGGTAGGGTTTCACAGGTAGTAGAGTCGAACGGTGGAGAGATGGAGGACTGAGAATGCAGAGTCGAGCGGCGGAGATATGACAGTGTACTGATCAAATTGAGATGATCGTGGGTGAAGGTTGCGTACATGTAAATTGGATGATATATTGTGGGTATTTTCGTCTGATTGATAATTTGAGGACTTAATGGAGTATTGAATTTGTTTTGGGGCTAAATGGGGCATAATATGTTGGGCTTGAACCTTTGAGTCAATTTCCCAAAAATTAACCCAACTCGGCTCTATGACCCAAAATACTAATCCCAAACTCTAAAAAAATAAGATTGGGTTGGGTCAACCTGTGGTCCAGTGTCCAACCTTGAGCCCAACCTAGCAACCCCAAGTCCAACCCATAATATAATTCTACATTTGGTAGAGCTTATTTTTTTGTTTTTGTAAGAAAAATGTTAAGGATCCAAAATAATTTACCAAATGTCTTATATGGATGTAGGATCCATACCATGTAGGACCCACACCCATTTGATAAAACATTTGGGATCCCTAACATTACTATTTTTGTAAGATTTGGTGACACTACAACAAAATGCACATTCGGTAACCAAAATTGGTGACTAAAAAAAATTTAGTCACCAAAAGTTGTGAAATTGGCGATCAAAAATTTTTTTAGTCAGCAAAAGTAAAATATTTAGCTATTAATTTTTTTTAATCGGGGTATATTGGTTTTTAGCGACCAAAAAAAAAATTAGTTGCTAAAAATGCTAGAATTGGCGACAAAAAAAAATTTAGTCACCTTATATTGAGTTGTGGCTACTAAAACCATTTTGTTGCCGAATGAAAAATAAAAAATTATTTTTTTACCTTTGGCGACCAAAATTTTGGTGACCAAAAGTTTATTTTTAGCGACAAAAAAGAATTTTCGTCGCCGTATATTTAGTTTTGGCTACTAAACCATTTAGTCGCTAAATGAAAAATAAAAAATTATTTTTTACCTTTGGTGACCAAAATTTTGGTTGCCAAAATTTTATTTTCAGCAACAAAAAAGAATTTTAGTCGCCAAAGAAATAAAATTTTTGGAGGGAGACATTTCAAATATTTTGGAGGGATTTATAAAATACTTTCAACAACTAAAAATATATTAGTCGCTATTACTCAATCTTTGGCTGCAAAATATTTAGTCGTTATTTATTGTTATTTGGTGACAAAAAATTTATTTAGTCGCTAAAGGTTGTAGTATTTGTTTTAGAGGGAAAGAAATTATTTTTGGCGCCTGATATATTTACACTCTATTCTGCCTCACACACACACACACGATATACACTTTTGTCTCAAACACTACCAAACCTCACCCCTACTCACCACCAACGCTCACCACCGGTGCATTTCGCCACCGCCACATAATCACATGTATTTTTCTCTCTCTGTCACTCTCGGGCTCTCTTCATCTCTGTCGCTCTCAGTCTCTCTCCGTCTTTGTCGATCTCGCTCTCTCTCCTTCTCTGTCCATCTCGGCCTCTCTCTTTCTCTCTCTATCTCTCTCTTCCTTTCTCTATTTCCCCATTTCTCACACTTGCTCTAGGGTTTTATTTGATTTTTTTTTTTGTTTAATTATATGTTGATTTGT
This sequence comes from Camellia japonica, assembly GCA_030407325.1. Taxonomy (NCBI): domain Eukaryota; kingdom Viridiplantae; phylum Streptophyta; class Magnoliopsida; order Ericales; family Theaceae; genus Camellia; species Camellia japonica. Next base: position 452 of record JAPPVO010005953.1, on the reverse strand, counting down.
TAACTCAAAATTCCAAATTTTGTGTTCATTATGTGTTGATTTCTCACACTTGCTCTATGGTTTTGTGTTGATTTCTCACACTTGCAATAGGGTTTGATTTCTAGACATAAATCCCAAATTCAAGCTGATGAGCTTGAATTTGGGACATGATTGGGGGTATTCTAATACCAAACTATGTACTAAAGAAATTAACTTGTGCAGAATGTATTGTCCACTTTCAGCCAAGATCATGAGAAAACTGAAGTAAATGTGGGAAACCCAAATGGATTACGAATACAGATTTATTCCTAACTTTTCTGTCCCTCCACCCTCCTTGCTGGATACCTATTTTGTCACTTGTGATCTCACTTAATTGGTATTGCTTGGCAAGAAATTGGTATTGCTTTCATGAAACATTAATGGCCTTGTTTTTCTCTAAGTTTTATGATATCATTTGACCTTTATTTTTTCAC
>JAPPVO010005952.1:0-12185 GCA_030407325.1 Camellia japonica | reverse complement strand
CATTTTGCGCATCGCACTGTTTTGTGCAGTTCATCACTCGCGCTATTTTGCGCATCGCTTGTTTGTGCAGTTTACACTCGCGTATTTTGCGCGTCGTCCTGTTTTCCGCATCGTGTTGTTCTGTGCTGTTTATCACTCGCGCCATTTTACGTATCGCTCTGTTTTGTGCAGTTTATCCGTCGCGCTATTTTGCGCATCGCACTGTTTTGTGCAGTTTATCACTCGCGCTATTTTGTGCATCGCACTATTTTGTGCAGTTAACACTCGCGTTATTTTCCGCGTCGTCCTATTTTGCGCATCGCACTGTTTTGTGCAGTTTATCACATGCGCTATTTTGCGCATCGCACTGTTTTGCGCAGTTTACACTCGCGTTATTTTGCGCGTCGTCCTGTTTTGCGCATCGCGCTATTTTGTGCAGTTTATCACTCGCGCCATTTTTCGCATCGCACTGTTTTGTGCAGTTTATCACTCGCGCTATTTTGCGCATCGCACTATTTTGTGCAGTTTACACACGCGTTATTTTGCGCGTCGTCCTGTTTTTCGCAACGCACTCTTTTGTGCAGTTTATCACTCGCGCTATTTTGCGCATCGCACTGTTTTGTGCAGTTTACACTCGCGTTATTTTGTGCGTCGTCCTGTTTTGCGCATCGCACTGTTTTGTGTTGTTTATCACTCGCGCTATTTTGCGCATCGCACTGTTTTGTGCAGTTTACACTCGCGTTATTTTGTGCGTCGTCCTGTTTTGCGCATCGCGCTGTTTTGTGCAGTTTATCACTCGCGCTATATTGCGCGTCGCACTGTTTTGTGCAGTTTACATTCGCGTTATTTTGCGCGTCGTCCTGTTTTGCGCATCGCACTATTTTGTGCAGTTTATCACTCGCGGCATTTTGCACAACGCACTATTTCATACAGTTTATCCCTCGCGCTATTTTGCGCATCGCACTCTTTTGTGCAGTTTATCACTCGCGCTATTTTGCGCATCGCACTGTTTTGTGCAGTTTACACTCGCGTTATTTTGTGCGTCGTCCTATTTTGCGCATCGCACTGTTTTGTGCTGTTTATCACTCGCGCTATTTTGCGCATCGCACTGTTTTGTGCTGTTTACACTCGCGTTATTTTGTGTGTCGTCCTGTTTTGCGCATCGCGCTGTTTTGTGCAGTTTATCACTCGCGCTATATTGCGCGTCGCACTGTTTTGTGCAGTTTACATTCGCGTTATTTTGCGCGTCGTCCTGTTTTGCGCATCGCACTATTTTGTGCAGTTTATCACTCGCGGTATTTTGCACAACGCACTATTTCGTACAGTTTATCCCTCGCGCTATTTTGCGCAACGCACTGTTTTGTGCAGTTTATCACTCGCGCTATTTTGCGCATCGCACTGTTTTGGGCAATTTACACTCGCGTTGTTTTCCGCGTCGTCCTATTTTGCGCATCGCACTGTTTTGTGCAGTTTACACTCGCGTTATTTTGCCCATCGTCCTATTTTGCGCATCGCACTGTTTAGTGCAGTTTCTCACACACGCTATTTTGCGCATCGCACTGTTTTGTGCAGTTTACACTCGCGTTATTTTGCGCGTCGTCCTGTTTTGCGCATCGCGCTGTTTTGTGCAGTTTCTCACTCGCGCTATTTTGCGCATCGCACAGTTTTGTGCAGTATATCACTCGCGCTGTTTTGCGCATCGCACTGTTTTGTGCAGTTTACACACGCGTTATTTTGCGCGTTGTCCTGTTTTCCGCATCGCACTGTTTTGTGCAGTTTATCACTTGCGCTATTTTGCGCATCGCACTTTTTTGTGCAGTTTACGCTCGCGTTATTTTGCGCGTCGTCCTATATTTATGCATCGCACTGTTTTGTGCAGTTTATCACTTGCGCTATTTTGCGCAGCGCACTGTTTTGTGCTGTTTACACTCGCGTTATTTTGCGCGTCGTCCTGTTTTGCGCATCGCCCTGTTTTGTGCAGTTTATCACTCGCGCTATTTTGACCCGTTTTGTGCAATTTACAGTCGCGTTATTTTGCGCGTCGTCCTGTTTTCCGCATCGCGCTGTTCTGTGCAGTTTATCACTCGCGCCAATTTGCGCATCGCACTGTTTTGTGCAGTTTATCACTCGCGCTATTCTGCGCATCGCACTGTTTTGTGCAGTTTATCCCTCGCACTATATTGCGCATCGCACTGTTTTTAGGCAGTTTACACTCGCGTTATTTTCCGCGTCGTCCTATTTTGCGCATCGCACTGTTTTGTGCAGTTTATCGGTCGCGCTATTTTGCGCATCGCACTGTTTTGTGCAGTTTATCACTCGCGGCATTTTGCGCAACGCACTATTTTGTGCAGTTTATCCCTCGCGCTATTTTGCGCATCGCACTGTTTTGGGCAATTTACACTCGCGTTGTTTTCCGCGTCGTCCTATTTTGCGCATCGCACTGTTTTGTGCAGTTTACACTCGCGTTATTTTGCCCGTCGTCCTATTTTGCGCATCGCACTGTTTTGTGCAGTTTATCACACACGCTATTTTGCGCATCGCACTGTTTTGTGCAGTTTACACTCGCGTTATTTTGCGCGTCGTCCTGTTTTGCGCATCGCACTGTGTTGTGCAGTTTATCACTCGCGCTATTTTGCGCATCGCACTGTTTTGTGCAGTATGTCACTCGCGCTGCTTTGCGCATCGCACTATTTTGTGCAGTTTACACACGCGTTATTTTGCGTGTCGTCCTATTTTATGCATCGCACTGTTTTGTGCAGTTTATCACTCGCGCAATTTTGCGCATCGCACTGTTTTGTGCAGTTGACACTCGCGCTATTTTGCGCATCGCACTGTGTTATGCAGTTTATCACTCGCGCTATTTTGCGCGTCGCACTGTTTCCAGCAGTTTACACTCGTGCAATTTTGCGCATCACACAATGATGTGCATTTTATCACTCGCGTTATTTTGCGCGTCGCACTGTTTTGTGCAATTGACACTCGCGCTATTTTGCGCATCGCACAGTGCTGTGCAGTTTATTACTCGCTCTATTTTGCACATCGCACTGTTTTGTGCAGTTGACACTCGCGCTATGTTGCGCATCACACTGTGTTGTGCAGTTTATCACTCGCACTATTTTGCGCATCGCACTGTTTCCTGCAGTTTATACTCGCGCTATTTTGCGCATCGCACAGTGTTGTGCTGTTTATCACTCGCGCTATTTTGCGCATCGCACCGTTTTGTGCAGTTGAGACTCGCCCTATGTTGCGCATCGCACTGTGTTGTGCAGTTTATCACTCGCGCTATTTTGCGCATCGCACAGTGTTGTGCAGTTTATCACTCGCGCTAATTTTGCGCATCGCACTGTTTTTTGCAGTTGACACTCGCACTATGTTGCGCATCGCACTATGTTGTGCAGTTTATCGCTCGCGCTATTTTGCGCATCGCACTGTTTTGTGCAGTTGACACTTGCGCTATGTTACGCATCGCACTATGTTTTACAGTTTATCACTCGCGCTATTTTGCGCATCGCACTGTTTTGTGCAGTTGACACACACGCTATTTTGCGCATCGCATCGTTTTGTGCAGTTGACACTCGCGCTATTTTACGCATCGTACTGTTTCCTGCGGTTTACACTCGCGGAATTTTGCGCATCGCACAGTGTTGTGCAGTTTATTACTCGCACTATTTTGCGCATCACACTGTTTTGTGCAGTTGACACTCGCGCTATGTTGCGCATCGCACCGTGTTGTGCAGTTTATCACTCGCGCTATTTTGCGCATCACACTGTTTCCTGCAGTTCACACTCGCGCTATTTTGCGCATCGCACAGTGCTGTGCAGTTTATCACTCGCGCTATTTTGCGCATCACACTATTTTGTGCAGTTGACACTCGCGCTATTTTGCGCATCGCACTATTTTGGTGCAGTTGACACTCGCGCTATTTTGCGCATCGCACTGTTTCCGGCGGTTTACACTCGCGCTATTTTGCGCATCGCACAGTGTTGTGTAGTTTATCACTCGCACTATTTTGCGCATCACACTGTTTCGTGTAGTTGACAGTCGCGCTATGGTGCGCATCGCACTGTGTTGTGCAGTTTATCACTCGCGCTATTTTACGCATCACACAGTGTTGTGCAGTTTATCACTCGCGCTATTTTGCGCATCGCACTTTTTTTTGCAGTTGACACTCGCACTATGTTGCGCATCGCACTATGTTGTGCAGTTTATCGCTCGCGCTATTTTGCGCATCGCACTATTTTTTGCAGTTGACACTCGCACTATGTTGCGCATCGCACTATGTTGTGCAGTTTATCGCTCGCGCAATTTTGCGCATCCCACTGTTTTGTGCAGTTGACACTCGCGCTATATTGCGCATCGCACTGTGTTGTGCAGTTTATCACTCGCGCTATTTTGCGCATCGCACTGTTTCCTGAAGTTTACACTCCCGCAATTTTGCGCATCGCACAACGTTGTGCATTTTATCACTCGCGCTATTTTGCGCATCGCACTGTTTTGTGCAGTTGACACTCGCGCTATGTTGCGCATCGCACAGTTTTGTGCAGTTTGTCACTCGCGTTATTTTGCGCATCGCACTGTTTTGTGCAGTTGACACTCGCGCTATGTTGCGCATCGCACTGTGTTGTGCAGTTTATCACTCGCGCTATTTTGCGCATCGCACTATTTCCTGAAGTTTACACTCGTGCAATTTTGCGCATCGCACTATCTTGTGCATTTTATCACTCGCGCTATTTTGCGCATCGCACTGTTTTGTGCAGTTGACACTCGCGCTATGTTGCGCATCGCACAGTATTGTACAGTTTATCACTCGCGCTATTTTGCGCATCGCACTGTTTTGTGCAGTTGACACTCGCGCTATTTTGCGCATCGCACTGTTTCCTGAAGTTTACACTCGTGCAATTTTGCGCATCGCACAATGTTGTGCATTTTGTCACTCGTGCTATTTTGCGCATCGCACTGTTTTGTGCAGTTGACACTCGCGCTATGTTGCGCATCGCACCGTGTTGTTCAATTTATCACTCGCGCTATTTTGCGCATCGCACAGTGTTGTCCAGTTTATAACTCGCGCTATTTTGCGCATCGCACTTTTTTTTGCAGTTGACACTCGCACTATGTTGCGCATCGCACTGAGTTGTGCAGTTTGTTGCTCGCGCTATTTTGCGCATCGCACTGTTTTGTGCAGCTGACAGTCGCGCTATGTTGCGCATCGCACTGTGTTGTGCAGTTTATCACTCACGCTATTTTGCGCATCGCACTGTTTTGTGCAGTTGACACGCGCGCTATTTTGCGCATCGCACTGTTTCCTGCGGTTTACACTTGCGCTATTTTGCACATCGCACAGTGTTGTGCAGTTTATCACTCGCGCGATGTTGCGCATCGCACTATTTTGTGCAGTTGACACTCGCACTATTTTGCGCATCGCACTGTTTTGTGAAGTTGACACTCGCGCTATTTTACGCATCGCACTGTTTCCTGCTGTTTACAATCGCGCTATTTTGCATATCGCACAGTGTTGTGCAGTTTATCAATCGCGCTATTTTGCGCATCGCACTGTTTTGTGCCGTTGACACTCGTGCTATGTTGCGCATCGCACTGTGTTGTGCAGTTTATCACTCGCGCTATTTTGCGCATCGCACTGTTTCCTGCAGTTTACACTTGCGCTATTTTGCGCATCGCACAGTGTTGTGCAGTTTATCACTCGTGCTATTTTGCGCATCGCACTGTTTTGTGCAGTTGACACTCGCGCTATTTTGCGCATCGCACTGTTTTCTGCAGTTTACCCTCTTGCTATTTTGCGTATCGCACAGTGTTGTGCAGTTTATCACTCGCGCTATTTTGCGCATCGCACTGTTTTGTGCAGTTGAGACTCGCGCTATGTTGCGCATCGCACTATGTTGGGCAGTTTATCACTCGCGCTATTTTGCGCATCGTACTGTTTTGTGCAGTTGACACTCGCGCTATTTTGCGCATCGCACTGTTTGGTGCTGTTGACACTCGCGCTATATTACGCATCGCACTGTTTCCTGCGGTTTACACTCGCTCTATTTTGCGCATCGCACAGTGTTGTGCAGTTTATCACTCGCGCTATTTTGCACATCGCACTGTTTTGTGCAGTTGACACTCGCGCTATTTTGCGCATCGCACAGTGTTGTGCAGTTTATCACACGCGCTATTTTGCGCATCGCACTGTTTTGTGCAGTTGACACTCACGCTATGTTGCGCATCGCACTGTGTTGTGCAGTTTATCACTCGCGCTATTTTTCGCATCGCACTGTTTCCTGAAGTTTACACTCGCGCAATTTTGCGCATCGCACAATGTTGTGCATTTTATCACTCGTGTTATTTTGCGCATCGCACTGTTTTGTGCACTTGACACTCGCGCTATGTTGCACATCGCACAGTGTTGTGCAGTTTATCACTCGCGCTATTGTGCGCATCGCACTGTTTTTTGCAGTTGACACTCGCACTATGTTGCGCATCGCACTGTGTTGTGCAGTTTATCGCTAGCGCTATTTTGCGCTTCACACTGTTTTGTGGAGTTGACACTCGCGCTATGTTGCGCATCGCACTGTGTGGTGCAGTTTATCACTCGCGCTATGTTGCGTACTGCACTGTGTTGTGCAGTTTATCACTCGCGCTATTTTGCGCATTGCACTGTTTCCTACAGTTTACACTCGCGCTATTTTGCGCATCGCACAGTGTTGTGCAGTTTATCACTCGCGCTATTTTGCGCATCGCACCGTTTTGTGTAGTTGACACTCGCGCTATTTTGCGCGTAGCACTGTTTTGTGTAGTTGACACTCGCGCTATGTTGCGCATCGCACTGTGTGGTGCAGTTTATCACTCGCGCTATTTTGCGCATCGCACTGTTTCCTGCAGTTTACACTCGCGTTATTTTGCGCATCACACTGTGTTGTGCAGTTTATCACTCGCGCTATTTTGCGGATCGCACTATTTTTCGCAGTTGACACTCGCGCTATTTTGCGCATCGCACTGTTTTGGGCAGCTTACACTCGCGCTATTTTGCGCATCGCACAGTGTTGCGCTGTTTATCACTCGCACTATTTTACGCATCGCACTGTTTTGTGCAGTTGACACTCGCGCTATGTTGCGCAGCGCACTGTGTTGTGCAGTTTATCACACGTGCTATTTTGCGCATCGCACTGTTTTGTGCAGTTGACGCTCGCGCTATTTTGCGCATCGCACTGTTTTGTGCAGTTGACGCTCGCGCTATTTTGCGCATCGCATTGTTTTGTGCAGTTGACGCTCGCCCTATTTTGCGCATCGCACTGTTTCCTGTGGTTTACACACGCGCTATTTTGCGCATCGCACTATTTTGTGCAGCTGACACTCGCGCTATGTTGCGCATCGCACTGTGTTGTGCAGTTTATCACTCGCGCTATTTTGTGCATCGCACTGTTTTGTGCAGTTGACACTCGCGCTATTTTGCGCATCGCACTGTTTCCTGCGGTTTACACTCGCGCTATCTTGCGCATCGCATATTGTTGTGCAGTTTATCACTCGTGCTATTTTGTGCATCGCACTGTTTTGTGCAGTTGACACTCGCGCTATGTTGCGCATCGCACAATGTTGTGCATCGCACAATGTTGTGCAGTTTATCACTCGCGCTATTTTGCGCATCGCACAGTGTTGTGCAGTTTATCACTCGCGCTATGTTGACCATCTCACTGTTTTGTGCAGTTGACACTCGCGCTATTTTGCGCATCGCACAGTTTTGTGAAGTTGACACTCGCGCTATTTTACGCATCGCATAGTTTCCTGCGGTTTACAATCGCGCTATTTTGCATATCGCACAGTGTTGTGCAGTTTATCACTCGCGCTATTTTGCGCATCGCATCGTTTTGTGCAGTTGACACTCGGCTATGTTGCGCATCGCACTGTGTTGTGCAGTTTATCACTAGCGCTATTTTGCACATCGCTCTGTTTCCTGCAGTTTACAGTCGCGATATTTTGCGCATCGGACAGTGTTGTGCAGTTTATCACTCGTGCTATTTTGCGCATCGCACTGTTTTGTGTAGTTGACACTAGCGCTATTTTGCGCGTCACACTGTTTTCTGCAGTTTATCACTCGCGCTATTTTGCGCATCGCATTGTTTTGTGCAGTTGACACTCGCGCTATATTACGCATCGCACAATTTCCTGCAGTTTACACTCGCCCTATTTTGCGCATCGCACAGTGTAGTGCAGTTTATCACTCGAGCTATTTTGCACGTCACACTGTTTTGTCCAGTTGACACTCGCCTATTTTGCGCATCGCACAGTGTTGTGCAGTTTATCACTCGCGCAATTTTGCGCATCGCACTGTTTTGTGCAGTTGACACTCACGCTATGTTGCGCATCGCACTGTTTTGTGCAGTTGACACTCACGCTACGTTGCGCATCGCACTGTGTTGTGCAGTTTATCACTCGCGCTATTTTACGCATCGCACTATTTCCTGAAGTTTACACTCGCGCTATTTTGCACATCGCACAATGTTGTGCATTTTATCACTCGCGTTATTTTGCGCATCGCACTGTTTTGTGCAGTTGACACTCGCGCTATGTTGTGCATCGCACTGGGTTGTGCAGTTTATCACTCGCGCTATTTTGCGCATCGCACTATTTCCTGCAGTTTACACTCTCGCTATTTTGCGCATCGCACAGTGTTGTGCAGTTTATCACTCGCGCTATTTTGCGCATCGCACCGTTTTGTGCATCGCACCGTTTTGTGCAGTTGACACTCGCGCTATTTTGCGCGTCGCACTGTTTTGTGCAGTTGACACTCGCGCTATGTTGCGCATCGCACTGTGCGGTGCAGTTTATCACTCGCGCTATTTTGCGCATCGCACTGTTTCCTGCAGTTTACACTCGCGTTATTTTGCGCATCGCACTGTGTTGTGCAGTTTATCACTCGCGCTATTTTGCGCATCGCACTATTTTTTGCAGTTCACACTCGCGCTATTTTGCGCTTCGCACTGTTTTGTGCAGCTTACACTCACGCTATTTTGCGCATCGCACAGTGTTGTGCAGTTTATCACTCGCGCTATTTTGCGCATCGCACAGTGTTGTGCAGTTTATCACTCGCGCTATTTTGCGCATCGCACTGTTTTGTGCAGTTGACACTCGCGCTATGTTGCGCATCACACTGTGTTATGCAGTTTATCACTCGCGCTATTTTGCGCATCGCACAGTGTTGTGCAGTTTATCACTCGTGCTATTTTGCGCATCGCACTGTTTTGTGCAGTTGACACTCACGCTATGTTGCGCATCGCACTGTGTTGTGCAGTTTATCACTCGTGCTATTTTACGCATCGCACTGTTTCCTGCGGTTTACAATCGCGCTATTTTGCATATCGCACAGCGTTGTGCAGTTTATCACTCACGCTATTTTGCGCATCGCAATGTTTTGTGCAGTTGACACTCGCGCTATGTTGCGCATCGCACTGTGTTGTACAGTTTATCACTCGCGGTATTTCGCGCATCGCACTGTTTCCTCCAGTTTACACTCGCGCTATTTTGCGCATCGCACAGTGTTGTGCAGTTTATCACTCGTGCTATTTTGCGCATCGCACTGTTTTGTGCAGTTGACACTCGCGCTATTTTGCGCATCGCACTGTTTTCTGCATTTTACAGTCTCGCTATTTTGCGCATCGCACAGTGTTGTGCAGTTTATCACTCGCGCTATTTTGCACATCGCACTGTTTTGTGCAGTTGACACTCGCCTATTTTGCTCATCGCACAGTGTTGTGCAGTTTATCACTCGCGCTATTTTGCGCATCGCACTGTCTTGTGCAGTTGACACTCACGCTATGTTGCGCATCGCACTGTGTTGTGCAGTTTATGACTCGCGCTATTTTGCGCATCGCACTGTTTCCTGAATTTTACACTCGCGCAATTTTGCGCATCGCACAATGTTGTCCATTTTATCACTCGCATTATTTTGCGCATCGCACTGTTTTGTGCAGTTGACACTCGCGCTATGTTGCCCATCGCACAGTGTTGTGCAGTTTATCACTCGTGCTATTTTGCGCATCGCACAGTGTTGTGCAGTTTATCACTCGCGCTATTTTGCGCATCGCACTGTTTTTTGAAGTTGACACTCGCACTATGTTGCGCATCGCACTGTGTTGTGCAGTTTAACGCTCGCGCTATTTTGCGCATCACACTGTTTTGTGGAGTTGACACTCGCGCTATGTTGCGCATCGCACTCTGTTGTGCAGTGTATCACTCGCGCTATTTTGCGCATCCCACTGTTTCCTGCAGTTTACACTTGCGCTATTTTCCGCATCGCACAGTGTTGTGCAGTTTATCACTCGCGCTATTTTGCACATCACACCGTTTTGTGCATCGCACCGTTTTGTGCAGTTGACACTCGCGCTATTTTGCGCGTCGCACTGTTTTGTGCAGTTGACACTCGCGCTATGTTGCTGTAGACACCCCATTTTGACCAGCCCTAAGACTTGGGCGCTTTCTTTTGATTACCCGATGATGACAATTAGAATGTGTTTCTCACAAAATTCTCAGTAAGAAAGATGGAATTTGAGTTTAATCCCAACCTTCACCCATTTTTTGGCCAAACTATTTAGACCTTAAAACCCTCTTTTCAAAATATGTTTTAAAATGTTTCTACAATGTCCCGAGGCTCCCATTTCGATTAAAATATTGCACTTTTCAGTAAATCGAGTAAGGACAAAGTGGAAATAAATGGAAGGGAGGTGAAACTTTTTGAAAAATATTTAAAAAAAAAAAAAAAAAAACATCTTCCTATAGGTTTGGAGTTGAAGGAAATAGGAGGGGATGAAAGAAAACTGGTTTAGGAAAAGGATGAGTATCAAATCATTAAGAAGGAAATGAGTAGCCTTACTAAATTAGGCATATCTCTTTGTACACTTGGAATTTAAATGTGAGGCCACCACCATTGGAAAGTAGACTTCTGGGGCTTCAATTTAGACCCAAGAACCACCTCAGACCAAGTCCAAATGAGGGAGTTATGTCCATTTGAAGTTGGGCTTAAGAGCAGATTTTGTTGACCCAGCCCGAGACAGCTTTTACTAAATTAGGCATATCTCTTTGTACACTTGGAATTTAAATGTGAGACCACCACCATTGGAAAGTAGACTTCTGGGGCTTCAATTGGACCCAAGAACCTCCTAAAACCAAGTCCATTTGGGGGAGATATGCCCATTTGAAGTTGGACTTAAAAGCAGATTTTGTTGACTCGGCCCAAAACAACAATAGCCCATTTTTTCTTGGTTTTGGTTCGGTTGGGACAACCCATTTACCTATTTTCTGAGCCATTCATGTGCATCCACTCATCTCCATTATACCTAATCATCTCCCATTGTCAAAAGAGGTTTTGTTTGCATTCATAAAGGAGTATCCCATGCAACCACCTTGAAAATTTGCCCTCCTATCACATTCTTGTCTCCCACCTTGTCTCCTACCTTCTTTTTGACCTTTATCTCCCTCATTGCCTATATAGAATGATCATATTGTAAGAGAGAAGAGGACCACGAAATTGAAGAGAAAGGAGTGAGAAAAGAGTGAAAAAAGAGAGAAAAAATGAGTTTTGAGCCAAAAATATTTCTATCTTCCATATGCACCCCATACCTTCATAGCTACTGAAATTCCTCATTTCCATACACCAAAACCACTCTAAAAATTCTGATATAGCCAAAGATCAATTGCCTTGATCATAAGGAAGAGTGTTTAGTGATTGAAAGTGAGAAAAACTAGAGAGTTAGCCACTTTTCATACCATAAACTCCATAAACTCCATAATTTCGAATTGAGGATTGAGAACACACTTCACTTGAGGGTGATCAAGAGGAAGTTTGGAAATCAAGAAGTTCAATCTTTCTTTGGAAGGTGAATTTTTGGTCTTTCATTTTCTTATATTTTATATCTCATATTTATTTTCTTACTTCTTATTTCATAGTGTTTTGTTATAATCCAAGTAGTTTGTTTTATCTCATATTTATTTTCTTACTTTATATTCATAGTGTGTTGTTATAATCCTAGTGGTTTGTTTAGCTATAATTATTTATTTATTTATTTTTATTCGCATGTTTTAATTTCATATTAGTTTGTTGTAATCTTGCATGTCTACCTCATATTTATTTTTATTTTCTTGTATTAGTCTCACGTTAGTTTTGTTGTAATCTTGTATGTTCTATCTTATATTTGTTTTATTGTTTTAGGTTTAT
>JAPPVO010005951.1:0-29196 GCA_030407325.1 Camellia japonica | reverse complement strand
TTCTATTATGTAATCCTTTAAAACCTTGTGTCTAACACTGTTTTAGTGAAATAAATATGGTTAAATATGGCATGGGTCAGGTATCCAATGGTTCTACAATTGTTTTTCTTTTTGAACTTGTTTTGAACAAAAAGCGTACGCATTTTTTAACATGTTTTAGGTTTGAAATAAATGATTATATTTAATTATTTATTTTATTGTATTCCATATAGGGTTCTTAGGTCCGTTTTTTAATGTCATGAGAGATTATGTTATGATTTTTGAATAATTTTATTGATGGTGGGATTTTGACCTGCATCTCTTGCTATGAAGGTAACGTCTTCCCAACTATACTATGTAATTATGTCCTTACATTAGAACTATTTTATAGCATATGTCAAAATCAATTTATTTTATTCCGTTTCATATATATGATTGTTTAACATCTTATTTTCTTTATTGATTTATTAGTTTTTTTTAATATATATATATATATTTTATAGTTTGTAATGATCTTAATGATTCTCGATTCGATTCAATTCATGATTCACAAAATTAGGATTTGGCTCCACCACTGCTTTTGCTTTTGTTGCAGAAAATTTTTAAAAACTCAGGTTTATTGGCATGCATACAGTGGGAGTTAATTCACTATCGATCAGAATATTTAATGGCTAAAGATTTGTATCCTGTTTGCAGCCAAAAAAAAAAAAAAAGATTTGTGTCCTGATGACAGTGACAGCGGGAATGAGAAAATTGTTTTTTTTTTTTTTTTGGAACTTGGAAAACACAAGTAAAGTCGAGGTTACATTACATCTTGATATGTTGTTCTTTAACTGTGATGTAAGATTCTTGTTCCTCTTCCGGAACCAGAAGCAAGAAGAGCCATGTTTGAAGAACTATTGCCATTGCCACCTGAGGAAAAACTTACATGTGATTTGCTGGTGGAAAGGACAGAAGGCTATTCAGGTTCAGACATAAGGTTGGTGTGCAAAGAGGCTGCCATGCAGCCACTGAGACGGTTAATGGCTGTTCTTGAAGAAAAACAAGAAGCAGTGCCTGAGGATGGTATGTGACTTTATCAATTACATACACACAATTCACAAATTCTTAGAAATACTTATTCTTTGGAAGCGGTGGATGGGATGAACTACATCAATTTCACGAGGGATGAAACAGAAAGGAAAAAAGAAAATGAAAACAGGGAAGCATAAGTTATGTATTTATATATGCACACATCAAATTATTAAAATCCTTAGATATTTGCTGAGTCATTTCACTTCTTTGTTGCTCAAAGTCTTGCTCAAAGTCCAATTGGAGAAAGCATTGCTATGCTTTTTTTTTTTTCTTTTTTCCTTTTCCTCTTTTAGGTGTGTGGGAGGTGGGTTTAAATGGGAATAGAATTTTCTGCCTTGGCTAAATTATTGATTTTACGAAACACATGGTCTCAATGTCACCGAGTTCTTAATCCCAAGAGCCAGGAATTATAGTAGAATAAAATCACTGGAGTTCACATGGTATTTAAGAATCAACAGATTGATTTGGTCAATTATACTTTGAAAGCAAAAATGTGACGAATTTTCTTAACCCTTGTTCTGTACTGAAAGTAATCATTGGTTGCAGAATTGCCGAAGGTTGGACCAATCAGACGCGAAGACATTGAGATGGCTTTGAAAAACACGAGGCCCTCTGCACATCTCCATGCTCACCGTTATGAGAAGTTCAATGCAGACTATGGCAGTCAAATGTTCCAATGAAGGCACACATTGGTATATCATTTAATTTGTCAAAATTCTTTCCAGTCTCTACTCATTCATCATTTTTAGGGGGCTGGCAAGAGGTCTTTATGGGAGCCCAAATGTTATTTCTAGTTGTGACTTTTTTCTGTACTCTTGAATTTGTGATTATAGCTTATTTTATATTTTTTATATTTAAATTTTTTTTTCATTTATTATTATTATTTGAGATTTACAAGATACGGTTGTAGAAAGTTGGTTTGAGATGTCAATTCCTTTGTTATTGCTTTATTGGAAAAGCATCATTTTAACAGGAAAAAAATAAAATTAAATTCTTGACAAAGTGGTTAATGGAAACATCATTTTGTATTCATGCATTTCCGGTATTGATTTAATGGTAGTTTGTTTTGTCATATTTTGGCAATTAATAAGGAAGCTGTCATTATTAGCTTCTGGGGAGATTGTTTCTATTGTGACCAGTTCGGTACTTCAGCTTTTTTCTGTTGTGGGCGAAACAGCTCTCTCTCTCTCTCTCTCTCTCTCTCTCTCTCTCTCTCTCATATTTTGATTAATAGCAGATGAAGATCAAAGATATAGTAAGTCTGAAAGACCCATTTTAATGATAGATTTTAACAATTGATAGTTGATAGGGACGGTTTGTTACAGCTTTTGGGGGGTAATTATAGTTTATTTTGATTTTAGAGTATGTGTTAAACTGTTTGGTACAGTTTTTGTTTATAGTTTATTAGGTAGAAATAGCTTAAGTGCTCATTTGGCTAACATTTTGAGACTAAAAAAGCACAAAAAAAGAAAAAAAAACAAAAAAAGTTATATAACATAAGACAAAATCTCACTTTTTATTCATAATCATTATACTTTTTCTCTTTGCAAAAGTCAAAAGAGTCTCAAAATAAAACCAAATGAGGCTAAAAATGTCCCAGGTTAAAAAAGTTGGCTATATTAGCCAATGCCAAACGAGGTCTAAATAAGCTGATTATTTGAAAGTTAAGACATGGGGTGTTTTTAGCTTTTACTTTTCGATTATCTACTTTTAACTTAAAAAAAATTCCGCCAAACAAGGCCATAATGATCCACTAATGCACTAATGCAGTGTTTGAAAGTGAAATGTAATGATCATTCTTTATCTTCATTCTCAAGTTTGGTTCACTAAATAAATGATAAAAATTTGTTGCAAATAGAACATTATTTACCATTTTAAATGAATATAGAATTTAAGGAATGATAATTTCATTACATTTTATTTTCATTCCACCGAGCAAAACATAATATGAGTGTTTGGAAAGTGATTTTTTTTAGTTGTAGGATATTATTGGAGAACAAATTTTTTGTGTTTGGAAAGATAGTTGAGTTTTTTTGTGATTGAATGTGATGTTTGTGAGAGAAAAATGAAATGATTATGAGATTTTATGTGATATTTTGTTTGAATTAATTTTTTTTAGTTTTGTAACCAATTTATGTTTTAGTAAAAAAAACAAAAAACAAAAACCAAAAAACTATGTTCCCAAACAGTGCCAATGTAAGGGACTAGGTTTTGGCCAAGTTTGGCATATTGTAAAAAAGCCAAAAAGCTAAAAAGTTACTCAAAAAGTTAAAAAGTTAACACTATTCACCAAAAGTCAACAATTACGGCTGCACAACTTTCAATCCTAATTTTTCTCTACAAATCAATTTTTACAATTTTTTATTACACATTTTTCTATAAAAAGTCAAAAAATTAACCCAAACTTTATATTTTCTTCTTCAATTTTTTAGTCCAAAAAGACAAAAAGTACACTTATTTAGGACACCCCAAACAACCCCTTTATATTACATGTCCCGGTCTTGGGTTCAATGACACGAAGTCATGAACAGAAACATTAACCTAAAGTGATAGGTGCCATTTAATTAAATAAACGATTTATTTATTAATTAAATATTTAAAATGACATAACTAGTTTAGAAAATTATTCAATTACAAGTGTTAATTTGTAATGATTGTTATGGACGGTCAGGTGACCTTACACCCACCCTTAACGGAGTTCAACCGAAAAGTTAAAATCCAAGACCTCCCATATCGGCTGAAAGTCCCACAGTAGGAAATTAGGGCGGAAATCTAACAAAGCGAGTTTCAATTTCACGCCCTTCTCTACCCATCACAGCACAATAATATTAAATATTTATACAATAAGCCCATGTTTGTTTGGATGGACATGAGCTTGGAATTTGACTAATAGTTTAATAAAATTATTAATCCGATATTTAATTAAACAATTGAAGTACGGATTAACAATTCATCTGGATATGGTATCTCACATATGATAGACTATTCAATCCCACAGGGGGGGTGAGATATAAATTAGAGGACTAAGTCAAAGTTTGGACTATTAGTCCTTCTCATAATCCTAACTCAATCCAAACATAAGATATGGTACACAATTCAAAGGATTCGTAGTCCTAGGACTATTAGTTATGGGAATGTTAATCCAACCTAATCCAGTCTGCCCAAACAAACATGGCCTAAGGGTTTAGGATTTATAATTTTAGGATTTGGAGAATCGACTTCAACAATCTTATTTAATAATACTCAGGGGTTGTTTGGGATGAACTATGTAAGTGTACTTTTTGAATTTTTTGATAAAAAAATAGAGGAAAAAAGATGATTATTTGAGATAACTTTTTGACTTTTTACAAAAAAAATGTGTATTAAAATATTGTAGGATTTATAATTTTAAGATTTAGGGAATCGACTTCAATAATCTTATTTAATAATACTAAAGTATTTATACAATAAGGGTAAGTCTAATAGAGAATTGACTTCAATAACCTTATACTATTATGGTTGAAAGGTGGTGGTAAGTGTAAACATAAATTTAGGCATAAAACTAGTAAGTATGAGACGAGTATCAACGGCAAATAAGTTTAAAAAAAAAAAAAAAAAAAAAAAGAAAAAAAAGTAATGCAATGTGTGCACATAAGTTGTGAATGAGTGTGACGTGAGTTAAATGAAGTATTTAAATAAAGTGAAATCGACATTCAATTAAAGTAATTCCCTCTCTTATCTTCTTTAATTATCTCATTTACACATCATTAGGTTTAGAAAATAGATTCGTATATCATTTTTCTTCCTCAATAGTGAGTTATGTGGTTTCACAAACACACGCCTCCACCACACCAAACACCCTTGATTGGTGTGACAATTCCGTGCACTTTTTAATTAGAGAAGTGATATTCTGTACGTCTCCGGTTGCTAACTGAAAGGAACCATGAATCATATTGACCAAGATTTAGGACTTTCACCCTGGAGTATGTAACCCAAGTTGCTTAATTTCAGCGTTCCTAATGAGATGGAGAAGAAAAGCTACCAAGATGACTATTCGAGCACCTGAAAAAGACCATATCATATTAGTAGTCAAGAACCTTCAAGATTTGTTTACATCTTGACTGCTTGTAATTCCTGTCTTTGAATGCTGATGAAGATTTTGAAGAACACTTGAATTTTGAATATTACCTGATGAACTTGTATGCCTTGTGGAGTCTTCAATCTAATGTCGTTCGGGAATCATTGCCAAGGTAGGATTGTGATATCCTATTTTTCTCTATCTACACTTAATATAGTAATATCAAAGAAAAGAGCGCGTAATTCGTACTCCTTGGTTGGCCATATATGCCTCTATGTAGGCATTATTTTGCAATTTCTCATTCGCGTTTATCATTTGTTGAAGAATCACATAGAAATATCACATAATATTTTGAGATTACTTAATAATTTTTTCCATGTAGTTCATGTATTCATTACAACCGCAATTTTTCTGACATTATTTAGTACTAAGAAGCTCAGTTCATTCATTCACCAGTCAATGCATATATGATAGCCTATAGTTTATACTGCCTTATCAGGAAAAAGCACATCGGTGTAGCAGTAGCAGTCAAATGCAAACCATTCTTTCTTTTAGGGCTGAGTCCATGCACCTTGTCCATGTCAAGTTCTTCCGGTTTAACCCCATCAGGGAGTTCCCAATTGAAGTGATAGAGCAACTGAGCTAGTGGAAGTTCAACGATTGCAAGGCCAAATGAAATGCCCGGGCACATCCTCCTTCCAGCCCCGAAAGAAATGTACTGCAAGTACCGCCGTTTAAAGTTGACACAATTACTATCAAACCTCTCTGGTTGAAAGCATTCAGCATTGTTCCAACATTCTGGATCTCTGCCAATTGCCAATGCATTGATCATAACTATGGTTTTAGCTGGTATTTCGTATCCATTGATTTCGCACCTTTCCTTTGATTCCCTTATCAACAAAGGACCAGGACGGTGTAACCTTAAGGTTTCTTTGACAACTGATCTCAAGTAACTCAGTTCTTCAATGTTCCTCTCATCAATTTTGCTCTTCCCTTTAAGGGCTTGTGGGACCTCAGCTTGTGCTTTCTCCATTACTCTTGGGTTTCTTGCCATTTCTGACATTGCCCATTCTATTACTGTTGCTATAACTATAGATGTTGCTCCAAAAAATTCCTGAATATATGAAAATTGGAAGCCATCAAAATGAATTATAACATAATCATGTATCCAAACTAAATACATAAATATGGGTGCGTAGTGTTCTAGCAATTTCATGTATGCTTTTGCCCAACCAATAGCCACTGCAACAAATTAAGATTTTAAAAATAAATTTTTTTAGACAAAATCACTTTTTTAGGACAAAATATTTTAATGGTCAAAAGTGTCATTGTTGTGTTTTTAACGACAAAATTAAACATTTAGTAATGAATTGCTATCCTTTTTGGATCAAAATTAATACGTATAAGACATTAGGTCCAGTGGATATTTTTTGTTAGTGAGAGGTCTACCATTTGTGAAATATTTTAATGAAAAATCATTTCCTTGATTTTGGAGGATATTTTGTTTTCAATTTTACCCTTTAATTTATCTGTTGACATTTTTTTATCTGTTGACTTTTCATCGACTATTTGTTTAAATTTATGTCTATTTGTTCAAATTATTTTCTATCTGTTCAAATTTTTTGTCTATTTGTTCATATATTTTTTAACCTATCTGTTGATTTTTTTTTCTATCTCTTCAAATTCACGCCATTTTCAAACTTTCTCTCTCTATTTATGCCTCTATCTAGTTCTATTTTCTCTATCTATCTGTTTCTCTCTCTCTACTTCTTTTTTCTCTCTCAATCTGTTTCCCTCTCTATTATAGATCTGTTCAACAATAAATCTATTCATCTGAGCTATTACAGATCGGTTCAATGCTTGCAGATCTGTTTCATCATCATCAACAAAAACATTCATCATCATCATCAACAATAACAACAACCAAAAACATAACTCTAACGAGATCTAAAATTAAAAAAAAAAAAAAAACAGATAATAAATGTTGGATATTACCTCCTTAGTGGAGTATGAGACTCGATTGGTTTATTAAAAATATTTAATTCGGTTTGGTGTTGGTTATAATATATTTTTAATATATTATATCTGACTTTTGGAAGCTCAATGGGTATTTAATAATCTGTTTGGTAACAATTAGGGCTTTGGTAAAAAACCCAAGATTCAACAATATATATAAATATTGTCTTTGTTTTTTCCGAAGGATATAGCAGCAACTAATTGATTTCTGGGAGATAGTGCTTCGGGTATATATTTTTCAGTGAGAGCATAGTTGCTGTGGAATTCAATTTCATGGGTTTGTTTTTGAAGCATAGCGTCTCTGATTTGATGCTAGTTTGATTTAGATTTGTGGTTTTTATAACTCTGTTTCGAATACTTTTGTTTATCTATTTTGTGAGGTCTTTCCTCTTGTTTATTTATGATTATTTGGAATTCACCTAAGGGTGGTTTGTGAGACCATTCGTGTCTCGTTTGTAATCGTTCGAAAACTTTTTGATTGATAGTAGAATCGGATTTCGATCCCGTGAACATACCTCACATTGAGGTAACCACGTAAAATTTGTAAGAAATGTTTTGGAAAAATAGATTTTTCCTTAACTTTGGTCTAATTTTTAGGTGGGACCATGCGCCAAAGTTGGCGGGTCTAAGTGGCAATGTGTTCTATGCCACATTGTGAGTCACCTAGTATATTTGGTTGCTCAAAACCATTATCGGGTGAATAGAAATTGAAGCCAAAGTGAGCTTCATAAAAATAGAGTTTTTGGTGAAAATTTCTTAAGGTTTGAATTAGAGGCTTGTCCCACATTAGTTTGGTGGAAAAACTTTTATGGGTTTATAAGGCTTGAGTTTGCAACTTAGGGAGGGCACCCCAAGTTTGGAAAATGGAGAGGTTATGGGCAAAGTGGCTAGACCCATTGGACTCAAAAATAAACACACACGCGCGCGCTGCCACCGTCCGGACGGGCTGGGCTAGGCTGGGCCTGGGCTTACGCGGGTGTGTGATGTGAGATTGGGTTGGGCTTGTCCGGCCTAATACTTATCTTTTTGGGCAAAAAACATTACATTTAAATTTTATTTTTATTATTTGTTTGGAAATAAAATCTGTCCGTTTTTATTTCAAATTCTAGTTGGAAATAAAATTCAAATTTTGGTTTGCACCTCTTCAGAATTTCTGTATAGTTCTATATCTGTCCAAACAGATCCGAATCTGTTCCAATTCAAACCCAAAATAGTTTTTTATCTGTTTGAAATTCAAACCAGATCTGTCTGAACAGGTACCATACATGTTGGATTCAAATCGAACAGCCACCATTTTTATCTATAAATAGGCAGTCCTTCACTTGATTTTTTTATTGAATTCTGCCATTGCTCTCTCTGCATTTTGCTGCATTATTTTTTTTTTGAGAAAGAGTGTAAACATAAAGTGTGTTCGTTGTGCGAATAATTTGTAGTGTTGCCGTTATTCGTTGTTAATCATTTTATCTTGGGAGATAGACGTCCACAATCTGAAAACACCGTAGAGAGGACAAATCTGTCTTAAGGACACAGTGTTAAACACTGAACTTGATCAAATTTTTTTTCAAGAAATTAATAAGGTAAGTAACTAATTTATTTTCTGTTTTATTATTTTTCTGTTTCAGATTTTGATTTTGTTTTTGTAACAAAATAAAAATCTGTTTTTATTTATTTATTTTATATTCTGGTTTGATTTTTGTAATCAAACAATCTCTCTCATTTCCTTTACTTCTTCCATGTTCTGTTTGTTGTTGAGTACACAAACATAATTTATTCGTAATACAGTGAAGATTGTCCAACAATCTTAAGACAGATTATTTTTTGGTGTCTTCATTGTATTTATTTTCTGTGTTTTTTACAAAGTAACATTCTGGTTGGAAAATACAAATAGTAGTCATATACTGTTTAACAAATAGTAGTAATATACTGTTTATTTTCTTTGACCACTAGCAGTAATATACTGGTGTCATTAACAATTTCAGAATATTAATTTGTGTAGTAGTATTATAGAAAATTATTGTGTAGTATTTTATTTTTTTAGTTTTAGTAACTAGAAAAATAAAATAATTTTGTGTTATAATTTATTTTCTAGTTTGAGTAACTAGAAAATTAATTTGTGTTTTGGTTTTTTTGATTTTTGTAATAAGATATTATGGCTGCTTAAAGTAGCACTCCAAATCCGATTGTTACAATGACTCCGGTCCCTATCCAGAACCATGTTCAAGTTCCAATAAATCATGGAGAAAAATCGAAAAAATTTAATGGCACCGAGTTTAAGAGATGGCAGCAGAAAATGCTATTCTATCTTACAACTCTAAATTTGACCCGGTTTCTCCGTGAAGAGGCTCCAGTACTGAAAGAGGATGAAAGTGATCGACAAGTTGTTGCCGCTGTAGACGCTTGGAAACATTCTAATTTTCTGTGCAAAAATTATATCCTTAATGGCCTTGACAACATGCTGTATAATGTTTACACTCCTCTGAAAACAGTAAAAGAATTGTGGGACTCTTTCGAAAAAAAATACAAGACAGAGGATGCCGGCATAAAGAAATTTGTTGTCGGTAAATTTCTGGACTTCGTTATGGTAGACTCCCAAACGGTAATTTCTCAAGTTCAAAATTTTCAATTAATTTTGCATGATATTCAAGCTGAGGGTATGTCTCTCAGCGAGTCTTTCCAAGTCGCTGCATTAGTGGAAAAATTACCACCAGCTTGGAAAGATTTCAAAACTTGTTTAAAACATAAACACAAGGAGATGACCGTGGATGAATTAATTGTAAGACTGAGAATTGAGGAAGATAACCGTAAGGCTGAAAAGAGGAATGGTAAAAATGCCATTGAGTCCAAGGCTAATGTGGTTGAACATGTGCCCAAACCACATAACAAAAAAAGGAAATTTGCTAGAGATGGTTTTAAAAAAAGCGACAACAATGACAATAAAAAGTTCAAAGGTAAATGCTATAACTGTGGCAAGACCGGACATCGAGCCTCTGATTGCCATTTCCTTGAGAAGGATCGCGGAAGTACAAGTAAGAAGACTACCAATCAAGCCAATATGACAGAACTTGATTACATCTCTGACGAAGTGAATGACATCAATCTCTCTGTTGTGGTGTCTGAGGCTAATTTGGTTAGAAATCCCAAGGAATCGTGAGTTGACACTAGGGCAACTTGACACATTTGCGCGGACAAGGAGATGTTCACTACCTATAATGAGGCTGCAAATGGTGAGCAATTATTCATGGAAAATTTATCTACTTCTGTTGTGGCTGGACAAGAGAAAATAGTCTTGAAGATGACATTGGGGAAGGAACTGACCCTCAACAATGTGCTGCATGTACCAGACATCCGAAAGAATTTAGTTTCTGGATCTTTGTTAAGTAAAAATGGTTTTAGGCTTGTATTTGAGTTTGATAAATTTGTATTAACAAAGAGTGGTATGTATGTTGGTAAGAGATACATGAGTAATGGTTTTTTTAAGTTGAATGTAATGACAATTGTACCAAAACTTGCTATTGATAAGAATAACATATCTTTTGCTTATATTCTTGAGTCAAATTTATGACATGGTAGAGTAGGACATGTAAATTTTGATACCTTTGCGTAGACTAATTGGTTTAGATTATATACTAAAGTTTGAAATTGATATCAATCACAAATGTGAAATTTATGTAGAAGCGAAATTAAGGCTCCATTTAAATCGGTTGAAAGAAAGACCGAACCTCTAGAATTAATTCATATTGATGTATGTGATCTTAAATTTGTTCAAATTAGAGGACGCAAAGAGTATTTCATAATATTTATCGATGATTGCACAAGATATTGTTATGTATATTTACTTAGAAGTAAAGATGAAGCCGTGGAAATGTTTAAACTCTACAAAACTGAAGTTGAAAATCAACTTGGTAAAACCATTAAAATGGTTAGAAGTGATAGGGGTGGTGAATATGATGCACCTTTAAATGAATTTTGTGCACAACATGACATTATTCACCAAACTACAGCACCCTATTCTCCACAGCAAAATGGAATTGCAGAAAGGAAGAATAGAACCTTTAAAGAAATGATGAATGCCATGTTACTAAGTTTAGACTTACTGCAGAACTTGTGGGGGGGGGGGTGTAATTTTGTCTGCTAATTATGTTCTTAACAGAATACCCCATAAGAAAACGAATAGCACTCCTTATAAATTGTGGAAAGGTTGACCACCTTCCTACAAATACTTAAAAGTGTGGGGTGTTTGGCAAAGGTAGAGGTTCCTATTCTGAAAAAGACTAAAATAGGACCAAAAACAATGGATTGTATGTTCATTGGTTATGCTCAGAATAGTAGTGCATATTGGTTTCTAACTTATAAATCAGAAATACCTAATATAAATGTGAACACTATTATAGAGTCAAGGAATGATGTGTTTTTTGAACATAGTTTTCCTTACAAGAAAGGATAGGAATTAAGTTCACATAAAAGAATTTATGATTGTACACAAAGTCAAGAGACTAATGACAATCAAACACAAGAGACTATTAATGGTCTCAACCAGCAGGATTTAACTGATGATGAACCAAGACGAAGTAAGAGAGTAAGAACATCAAAATCCTTTGGTCCAGATTTTCTAACATACCTGTTAGAAAATGAACCTCAAAACTTTAAGGAAGCAATGACAGGTCTCGAAGCACTTTTGTGGAAAGAGGTTGTTAATAATGAAATTGAAACCATTATGCAAAATCATACTTGGGAATTGGTGAATCTTCCACCCGGTTCTAAACCTCTTGGATATAAATGGATATTCAAGAAAAAAATGAAAGCAGATAGTTCAATAACAAGTACAAAGCAAGACTTGTGGTAAAAGGTTACAGACAAAAAGAAGGTCAGGACTATTTTGACACATATTCCCCTGTGACAAGAATAACATCCATTTGCATGCTTATTACTATAGCAACGTTGTATAATTTAGAAATACATCAAATGGATGTTAAGATAACTTTCTTAAACGGTGATCTAAATGAAGAGATCTATATAGAGCAACCCGAAGGGGTTGTAGTACCAGGGCAAGAAAACAAAGTTTGTTGGCTTGTAAAATCTCTTTATGGATTAAAACAAGCTCTTAAGCAATGGCATGAAAAATTTGATCATGCCATGCTTACTAATGGGTTTAAGATAAACGAATGTGACAAGTGCGTCTATGTTAAAAATACTGACAAAGGTTACATCATCATTTGTCTTTATGTGGATGACATGTTTATCATTGGAAGCAGTCAAAACATGATCGAATCAACTAAGCAAATGTTGAACAAAAGATTTGATATGAAAGATATAGGGGTTGTAGATGTAATATTAGGAATGAAAATTACTAAAACATTTGATGGATATGCATTATCTCAATCTCATTATATTGAGAAAATTCTTGGTAAATATATTAAGGATGATACAAATGTAGCAAGAACATATGTAGACATTAGTTTTTATTTATCAAAAAATAAAGGTGATACGGTGTCTCAGCTAAAATACTCTAAAATCATTGGAAGCTTAATGTACCTAATGAATTGCACTTGTCTTGATATAGCTTATGCTGTTAGTAAATTGAGTAGGTACACTAGTAACCCCGGAGAAGACTATTGGAAAGCGATCATTCAGGTTCTTAGATATCTAAGATTTGCCGTGATCATGGTTTGAACTTTACTTGATATCCAGCAGTACTAGAAGTTTATTGTGATGCCAATTGGATATCGGATACTAAAGATTCAAAATCCACTAGTGGATAGGTCTTTACTTTGGGAGGCGCTGTTGTTTCTTAGAAATCCACGAAACAAACATGCATCGCACAAACAAAGGAATTTGAGTTCATTGTTTTAGACAAAGCAGGAGAAGAAACAAATGGCTTCGCCATTTCTTAGAAGACATTCCAATGTGGCCAAAACCTGTGCCAGGTATTTGCACTCATTGTAATAGTCAATCTGCAATAGGCAGGGCACAGAGTCATATGTACAATGGTAAGTCACGACATATTCATCGACGACATAATACCGTAAGGCAATTTCTCTCAAATGGAATAATCTCAATAAATTATAAAAAATCTAAAGAGAATATTGCGGATTCGTTAACAAAAGGTTTGACTAAAGAGCAAATGTATAGTTCATCGAAGGGGATGAGATTAAAGCCTATTACATAAGAGTCATCAAAATGGTAACCCTACTTATATGATTGGAGATCCCAAGAACTAAGTCCAAAGGGACAACTAAGTTATGTGTGGCTCGCCAGAAATCACCAAGGGATTAAAATTCCCTACCCATTCCTATGGTGAGAGTAATATCTGCAACATGTGTTGTATGCAAGGGTTTAAGGATAAACTTTGCTTTTAATGATTAATTATATTTTGATTTAGGCATAAAAATCAAGACGAGTATAGGAGATACTTATAATAAGAATCAACTATATGAGTGTCGAACTGGGGCCGCTTCTATGAGAATGAAGAGGCTAAATTCTCTAGAAACACTCATGAACAACTAGGAGCGTTCAAGGCCAAAATGAACACAACCGTGAGAACCACGATGTGTCAGAAGATATTTTGTGTGAAATCTATTGTCTTGGCTTACACAAACGGCTGAACAATTCAAGGCATCGCGTTAATTGGTTAGCTAGTAAGTCCGATAGGTTATCACTAGGGAAGGTTCAAGGCCGAAAGCTACCTATCATGATGTAAGATAATTTCAATTTATACTCTTTCGACAAATTCTGCATATTGTTGCATTTCTGTTAGCATCAAATTCCATTCATGTGGGGGATTGTAAAAAATGGTTTTGCAAAAGCAGATTTTTCCTTAACTTTGTTCTAATTTTTAGGTGGGACCCATGCCCTAAAGTTGGCGGGTCTAAGTGGTAACGCATTCTATGTCGCATTGTGATTCACCTAGTATATTTGGTTGCTCAAAACTATTATCAGGTGAATGAAAAATTGAATAGAGATCAAGAAGTTTGAAGTCGTTAGGATAAAACAGATCGACCAAGATGAAAATTGCAGGGCAAATGAGTTGGCCGATTTTGCATCAATGTCAGAAACTTCCATTCCAAACCCTTTGCTGATTGACTTTTTACCGAGGTCAAGCATTGAAGAATTTGAAACGACGGAGATACTATGCACCGAGTTAGGACCCTCTTTGATGGATCCCATCGTCACCTTTTTGAAAAACAAGATTTTACAAGACGACAAGAAGGAGGCAAATATAATTTGAGAAAAGTCACAACAATTTTGGCTTTCCTTATCTCTGATGTTGTACAAAAAGGCTTTCATAAGCCCATACTTGAGGTGTGTCCTCCTTAGCAAGGTTGAGGCCTTCTTGTTTGAAATTCCTACGGGAATGTGTGGAAGTCACCATGAAGGAAGGTCATTGGCCTATTGAGCTATTTTGCAAGGATATTGGTGGCCATGGATGCAAATAAATGTAGAGAAGTATGTCAGGAAGTGTAAGAAGTGCCAGAAGTTTGCATATCAAATCCACCTACCAGCCAAAGAAATCTTACCTTTGACCAGTCCTTGGTTTTTCGCCATCTAGGGTTTGGACATAGTGAGACCACTCCTAACCGTATCAGGCAATAGAAAGTTCTTCATTGCGGCAATGGACTACTTCATTAAGTGCGTTAAGGTAGAGCCATTTGCATCCATCAAAGAGAAAGACGTGAAGAAATTTGTTTGGCAAAACATTATCACTCAGTTTGGAATTCCTAAAGCCTTGATATTAGACAACGACACTCAGTTTGATGGGAGCATCTTTAAAGGTTTCTATGAAGAGCACACAATTAAGTTCTATAATTCCACTCCAACCTACCCCCAGGCCAATGGACAGGAAGAAGCTTCAAACATGGTAATCCTGAATGGGTTGAAGAAATGATTGGAGAAAGCAAAGGGAAAAGGGGTTGAAGAACCACCCCACGTCTTGTGGGCCTACTGAATGACACCAAGACGGTCAACTAGGGAAATGTCCTTTGCCTTGGCGTATGGAATGGAAGCCGTCATCCCTTTGGAGATTAGCCTTCCTACAATCAGGATTGAAAACTTTGATCTAGACCTCAACGGAGAAACAATAAGCTTGGAACTTGATCTAACAGAAGAAACGAGAGAGAGAGCTCTAATTCATATTGCATCAAATCAATAAGAGTTATCCAGAAAGTATAACAAAACAGTACACCCAGGTTAATTCAAGGTAGGAGATTGGGTTATGCACAAAGTCATGGACAACGCTTTGGTACCTGGTGACGGCAAGTTGGAACCCAACTGGGAAAGACCATACAAAGCTGTGGGGTTGGTTGGAAAATGAGCCTACCACTTAGAAGACATGGACGACCTGGTCGTTCCAAGACCATAGAACACATCAAACTTGAAATTGTTTTATTTCTAGTTTCCACAGTTGTAATTTTTTCTTTTTTTAGCTCAGCATTAATAAAATAAGTAGACAATGTTCTTTTTAGACTTTGCTTTGTTGTAGTTTCACTATGTGATTGTAATGAATATATATTTCCCTAAGTGGACTAACCGAACAACGGTAGAATGGCCCAAGGGCAACTACTTCGGTCTGAACTTTGGAAAATCTTTGACTGAGCTGGTTAACTCAACAAAGTAGGTTGGCATGATTGTCCGACTTCGAAAAATCTTTGACCGAGCTGGTTAGCTCGGCAAAGGAGGTTGGCAAAATTGTCCAACTTTTGAAAATCTTTGACTGAGTCAGTTAGTTGGTTAGCTCAGCAAGGGTGTATTTGGCTTAGAAAGAAACACAACAAACAGGGCTTGCAAAAAGTTGTAATATTTCCATTGAAGATCAGAGATGATTACAGGAGCTAGGGGCAAACAGCCTGATTACAACATAATAAAAAAAAAATAAAAAAAAACAACAACAACAATAAGAAGTTGTTAAGCGATTAGATGTTGGAATTCTCTTGTTTGGCTGAGGCATTAGGCTTCCCTAGTGTTTGCGCGACACCAACATCATCGCTAATATTGGTGATTTCTTTTTCGGCAATGACACTTGGCAGAGTCTGACTAGTATCCTCTTGCTGGGCTAAGGCATCATTGTTCTTGTTCACTGGGCTCTCCTCTCTCTCCACCTCAAGCAACTTCTATTGCACGACGTTGGCATGAACCGCCATGTAGTCAGACATAAAGTGTGGTGGTGGATTGTTGAAGAGTTGAGAGTCTGAAGCCTACCCAAGTTTCTCGACTGCCATCTTCCAGCCGCACTGAAAGAAGATGTCTTTTGTGGACTCGCATAGGTGCTCGTATGCTTTTTTGCCCTCTGTGTAGCCACGGTCTTCAACATCTTCTTTCTTCTTTTCAAGTGCCTTGACGTTAGCATCATAATTGTCTTTGAGCTTCTTGAGCTCATGTAGATATCTGTTTTTCTAATCGGCCAAGGCTTTCTATTTGTCCGCCTTGGTCATGCGAACTTGTTCGGCTAGTCGATCTCGGTCAGTGATCACTTCGGCTAGATTTGCTTTCAACTCCTCAGCCTTCTTGACATCATTGTCCACTATTATGGCCCTCAAGCTCTTTCTTAGATCCAGCGTTCGCTTGTAGGCAACATAAGCTTTTTGTGCGACCTGAAAAATAAGAAGAGCATCAGAAATTGAGCAAACAATTGTATAGAAAAAAGAAAAGTTCAAAGTCTTACCAGAACTATGGATTTGGTGGTCGACCTGATGGCCTTCAAGTCGGTCAGCTATTGGATTCTCTCCATGTTAGCAGGCAACAACAACCCTTCAACTAGGTTGAAGGTTAGCTAGTTGTCTTTGTTCGTATACATAGAGTCAGCTGTGGTCACAACTTGACCCTTATGGTTTAGCACAGGTGCCCACATCAGGGGAGCAAAGTAACTCACGATTTTCTCGATTCCAATTGGCTTAAACTAGATATCTTGGTTAGCTAGCTCGGTATCTTACAGCTCGGTATTGTCTTGATCTACAAGATACTACTCGGTTGGAGCTGACTACGCCCTCTTGCTAAGCTGAAATGAAGTAGCCTTGGTCGTTGGAAAGGAAATGACAATCGCTATCGTTTGTTTGGTTGGTTGTTGCTCAGCTTGTAAGTCTGCGGGTACGGAAGAACTTTGCTCGGTGATGAGGGCGTTAAAAGCTTTTATAGTGATCCCGGTTGTCCCTTTACTGTTCAGTTGTACTTCGGACTCGGTTCCGTGAAGTTGATAGTGGTAATTATCTTGTTTACATCCTTTACTCTTTGTGTTTGGGTTTTGGGATGTTTTGGGCAGGTGTGTTACAGGTTGGTTGAGCCTAAGTCTCAATTCTAGTCGCCCAGGTTTTTGGTGTTACGCTCAAGCGGGTTATTCTACGCTCGAACGGAGTTTGGTCTTTGGTTGTCTCTCGAGTGGGCCTTATTGCGCTCGAGCGGGGTTTGCACACTCCCAGTATTTCGTGTCCCTGCAAAACTTCTGCAAGAGTGTTTTCTACGCTCGAGCGGGTTTCCTGTGCTCGAGCGGGTCGCGCTTGAGCGGGATTGTTGGCGCTCGAGCGGGTAGTACATTTTTGGTGTAAGTTATGGGAAGGGGAAATCTACGCTTGAGCGGACTGGTTTTCGCGCTCGAGCAGATGTACTTTATTCTTGTGTCTTGGCGCTCGAGCGGGACTTCTTGCGCTTGAGCATACCTAGTTTTTTTGTTCTTGGCGCTCGAGCGTTGTGTTCTCCGCTCGAGCGGAAATGTCGTATAACAGAAGGCAGTTGGGCATTTCTGAATCACTTTTTACGTCCTCACTCTCTCTCTTACTTTTCAAAAACGCCATTTGAGAGCTTCTCTCTCTAAAGTCTTCACTTCTCTCTAAGTGTTGATCTAGCTAGAGTGTTTTCCAAACCTTTGGCCTTTACAAAAAAGTTGTTGATCGTCGTGGGCTATCTTTTGATCCAAGAATCTCGGGATTTGGAGCATCTTCATTTTTGTCATCTCCTTCGTTGGGTTTCATCTTTTGAGGTAGGGATTTCCTACTCACTACTATGGGTTTTGACATAGATTTTGGGTATTTTGTTAAATGGTTGAGTTTGGGGAGTTAGGGTTTGAAAATGTTGAAAAGGGGTTTGTTATTTTGATTCTAAAAATGTGTATTTTGGGTTTCAAAATAATGATATTGTTGTTGGTTGTTGATATATAGACCATTGGGTCAATATTTGGAAATGGGGTAGAAAACCCTAATTTGTTGTATAAATTAATTGGTATAATTAATTTGGGATAATTGTGGTTATATGGAATTGAGTTGGAAATAATGAAATTGGCTCATTATATGGTAGAATGGTGGAGTTGGATTTATAAATCGCTCACTTTCGAAAACATTGATATTTTATCTGTTGGAGCTTTTATTATCTGTTTAGAAATAATTGCTTTGGGCTACCGGTGGAGGGTAGTTGTGATTGTTGTAGACAATGCATGATGATTAGGCAAACTAAAACTAATTAATTGGATGTGTCATAGAGTATGACGGTTGATAGAATACATTAACGCTATGTATTGTTTGATTGAGTATATGACCTTTGTGTATATACGTTGTGTGTGTGGGAGGAGATAGGGGATGTACTCCACGGTTTAGGGGAAGATAGGGGATGGACCTCTAAACCGGATGTTGTTTGGGAGAAGATAGGGGATGGACTCCACTGATACAGCTCATATGCTTGTCGGTTAATGTGTTGATACAGCTCTTATGCTTATCTATGGAAGTGTTGATATAGCTCATATGCTTATCTGTTGAAGTGTGGATACAGCTTGTATGCTTATATGTTGAAATGTTGATATAGCTTATATGCTCATCTATCGAAGTACTGATATAGCTAATATGCTTATCTAATGTAAAAAGAGGAAACGTTTAATATGAGTTACTGTCTCATATAAGTTGTTGGCCAGGTTCTGAGCCGTTGTTGTGAATTGTGAATTTGGTAAGAAACGGAAAATGAAAGGAAACATGGATATAGTGGTCATGTAATGGAACTGGGTTATGAATTGATTTATGTGATTTAAACATTTATCAATTGCTAATGTCTTAGTTACTGCTCATACTGTGTTTAGCATATCTCTACTGGGCGTTGGCTCACCCTATATGGGACATTATTTTCAGGTACAGGTACCATGCCACCTCCAAGGACTTAGCTTGGATGGATATGGGAGTTGAAGATTCTTTTGATTATTTTGTTTGTATTACATGTATATCAAGCCAAGGGCTTATTTTGTATAGAGTTAGTACTCTTCTTTTGTGTAACCAAGTGTTAACTTGGAAAGCTGTAAGCCTGTAGGGCATTTGCTTTTGTTGTTAACATGTAACACTGTTGTAAGAACTACTCTGATGAATGGGAAGGTGTTGATTTCTTTATACCATTGCATGTCTAAAATGATGGGATTTATGTATTATTTTGAGGGCGTTACAGCTTTCCTCTTTGCCATGTCCTTCTCTTCGGTCAAGGGTATGAGGTTGATTTTAGGCAAGGATGGATCTGGCTCTGGTGAAGGTTCAATGAGCAAATCTGTAACCTTTCTTTTTTCGCTTGCCGCTGTATCGGTAGGTCGGCTTGAAGTTTAGCAGGTCGGTCCAATCTCTATCTTTGTGTCTCAGCAAGGTGCAGAGAGCATCCTGGTTTGCATAGGCATAAGTTTCTTTCAAGTGATCTAAATCTGCAAAAAAGAGACAAGTGTTAGCACAATGCAAACTGAAGAAACAGTTAAATATACAAAGGAAAATCGAGCTACCAGGTATACCAGCCGATCCTTTCTTATGGTTTATGTACTAGCCCGGCACTGGAGCCTCAACATCTTCATAATTCCTAGAGACCCACAAAAGTTTTCGTCATGCAGGTCTTTGTCCGGTGTTCTCTTGATAATCTTCTTGTGACATTTTTTTTTTTTCAAATAAAAACACTAGCCATTGTTTGTCTGACTTAAGGTGTATTGATGGAATAGCTCTGCCATGCCATTTATTATCCTATAAGATTTGATGGAGAGTTGTGATGGGCAAAGTCCTGTCTGCTTAAGGAATTCTCACATAAAGAGCTAAACTGGGAAGCGTATCACTTCTTCAATAATGGATATTACGATGAAGGGTAGAATCATGTCCGGCCCCAGGGGAAAATCCCCTCTTTGGCCATTTCAATGTGTACATCGTCTTGAATATTGTAGTCTTTGCAGAATTCGACGATGGCACCAGGGGAGCTCACCATGAAATGGTACTTGCTCATGGAATTTGGTTTTAAGTTAATAAACAAAAAGGGTTTGTTCAGTTTCTCAGCACGGTCTCAATTTGGCGTGTGTTTGTTCGGCTGATGGGCATCGCCAAAGGGCAATATTGAAGGTGTGCCTGGCCAGTCCTAGTTGAGTCTATACAGTTGAAAATGAAGTGTGTTATGCACAAGTGATTGACCGAGCTAAAACAACAGTGCAATTTGACAAGGTATAAAGTTCGTTAAAGATTGGAATGGGTTGCTTAGTTGAAATGAGTATGCACACTGAAGTATTGTTTTTAGCTCGGTCATTGAGCTCGGTCCCACAAACGAGCAAGGTTTTAGCTTAATTAGGCAAATGAGCAAGGTTCTAGCTTGGTCATATGCTAAGGCCAGGTTATAGCCTGGTTTTTAGGTGAGTTAAGTTATAGCTCGGTCGTGGAGCAGTAGTTCGATCTGTTATCCAAGGATACAACAAACTTAAAATTTGCTCAGTCCTAATGTGATTTTGGATCAAAGACATGATTGTTGTTCGGTTTTGCCCAGATTTCTTAGTGTTCATCCAAAAAAATGGACTAGGCATTTAACAGTGGAAGTTTAAGGGTCACTTAGAGTCCAAACTCAATTTCTGGCTTCATTTTGCCTAGATTTCATTGAAAATTAATATCACAACTACGTTCTTGGAGGAGATTAGAGAGTATGGACTCAAGAACACCAAGAACAATATGAATAACGATGGGAAAAATACTAGAAAGCATAGAAAACTCACGAATTTAGGTGACGAACCAAATTCCAATTGGTAGAAATGCTTCTTGGACGATTGCAAGTCCATTGTTGTAGAGGAAATGATTTCATTTGGGCGGAATGCTAGAAGTTGGAGCTCTAGTAGTAGGGTTGCGATCGCAGAAGATGAACAGTGATGGCCATGCAGTATATCTATCGATTATATATATGGAACTCGAAAGGGCGCGATGATTTGAAATTTGGGGCCTGTGCGTGATAGCTGTAACAATTGTACAGGCTCAATCTGTGCGAGCCATATGTTTCAGAAATGACGTGGGGTCAGCGTGGTTAGTTAACGTGTTGTACGAATGAGGAGACTACCCTAAACCGTACAGGTGCTATGATCGAACAGTCTTGGTTAGCTCGGTGGAGTGGAGCACTTCAGTTTGATTGGTTAGAGTAATCCCAATAATGCATGATAGATAGAATTAAGGGGCAATCGATAGGGTAATTTGTGTAGCACAAATTAGGCCAAGCTAGGTAGAATTGGGCTCAAGATTTGGGACGTGCGCTGGGTTGATCTATGTGTGGAGAGAACTTAAGTTGGGCCACATAGAGGCCAACCCGGTCAAAGGAGTTTGACCGTCCTAGTAAATGTTGACATTCTTGGACCGAGCTACTTCCTAGTGGTAGTCAAAGGTCTGATCGAGCTAGGAGAAAAGCTATGCAACGTCAGCACGGCGGTACACCATGTAAAGCTTGCACGGCGCTGCGTGTTGCACAACCAATTCATAGGCAAACAAAACAAAGTTATTTCGGCTGCTCAGCTTGAGGCCGTGCAAAAAGTTGTGCCATCTCACTGGGCTTGTAGTGGGGAGGGTGTCAAAGGATGAGTATTATCTTTTAGGAATGTGATTCCTAAGGGGACTATATAAAGGAGAGTTAGAGTCCTACTAAAATTGTGCCATACAAAACTTATAAAAACTCAAACTAAAACCTAATTTCAGGTATTGCAATTACTATTCCCGAATTATTAGAGCTTTTATCTCATTCGTAGTCTATTTGATAACTTAAGCATCGAAGGGGTTTCCGACACACACCAGCCAACTAACTCATGTTTGTGATTTCAGGTTTTACGATGATGTTTGAAGGAACACAACTATGATCAACAAGATTATACAAATGACGATTATTCTGTGCTCGCACACCATGTTTTCAAAATTACAATTTTCATCAATTTTTTAATAACAAGTGTAAGATATACATGTGGTTAAGGTTATCCAAACAAAATAATTTTTTGTGAGAATAATCTTCTCAACAGGCCTTAAATATAAATAGTTCGGATTATCAATATGAGTAGGGGTGGAGAGAACTTCATTATTGGGGGAAGCAAAAGTATATGAAACTAATGCGTGGAGTTAGATCACGCCAATTTTAAACTTAAATAATTATTAAAATAAATAAATTACTATTATAAAAAAAAAGTTAAAAAATAATGAAAACACACTAAAAGTGTTTTAAGAACTTAAACTTCAATGATGCACCACTAAAAAAAATACAAATGAAAAATAATATCACATAATTCAAATTCAGATAATACATGAATAATATACTGTGTACTCTTTTAAAATAACACCACAATGATTCGTAATAAAATCACCATATTTCATAACATTTAATGTTCATAACATAATTACAATAAGAATATCTTTTGAGAAAGCTGTGTGTATTTAAAATATATATATATAAGTAGAAATATAGGAAGTTGGGGGGCAAGAATAATTAAATCGTATTAACTTCATAAAACTTGTACACAATGAATGAAGTTATGTTGATCTTAGCAGGGCAGGGCCGGGATGGGCTCACAGGCCCAACAACAACTCTTATTGGCAAAGCCTGCCTATCTCTTTAAAGGGAGCATTCTTTTCTTTTAGCTTGGAAAAATTTATTGCAAGTTGGCAGAAATTAGAAGTTAACTAACCACAATTACAGCCTTTATTTCTTTTACTCTTCAATTGAACTTATCTGTCAAACTACCAGCTAAAAAAAAAAAACAGTCCCGGTTTGTAGCTTGAATTTCATTTCGCTCGAGTCGCCCGACTGCCCAAAAAAACGTCTTTTTGGACATTTTTTTTTTTTTTTTTGCAAATGAAAAAGAAGAGAAAGAAGAAGAGGAACAAGGAGAAGGAGCTGAGAGCAACAACAACAACAACAACAAACAGAACAGAGAGAGGGAGAGATAGATCTATACACATCATCATTAACACAGAGAGATAGGTCTAGACTCAAATGAAAGCTTTACAATCTAAAGGGAATCCCAAAACAGAGATCTCATAAACGATCTCTGAGAACTCAAAACAAAAATAAAAGAATCAAATTCAATCCCCCAAAAAAAAAAAATTAAAAAAAAAAACAGAAAATCTTTAACAAATTTGAAGATGAAACCAAACAATGAAATTTAGTACTGTCTGTAACCCATAACAGTATTGGCAGCCCCTCTTCCACCTCTCCCTCCCCTGTTTTCCCCATTAATCGCATTCGCAGCAGTTGATGACAATTCCTTCAATTCCTCTATACTCGCATAGCTCTTCCTTCCCATCAACCTAATTTCAATTCCTCTTCACCCCCTGTAGACGCGCCCGTGGGCTTCACTCTACAGTTCGGACTCCCTTTTTTTGTGTGTTGCGGTTCTAAATCTGAACCAAAGAGTCCAACTTTGGCAAATCGTTTTGAAGAAAAAACAGATTTTTGAAAAGTAGTGCCAAACATGGACTGCTTTGCCAGATTACAGAGTCGCCACCTAAATATTTTTAAAATGGGAAATTTAGGAAACCCTGACTCGGTGCCGAAGGCCACGTGTCCGTCATCACCAAAGTGGTCTTGGCTCGGGAGCTTGGGTACGATCGGGGAAGGTCAGCTATGAGCACCCCCTTTCGCCCGGTCCGAAGACCGGCCTCTACTAACCGTGATATCCAAGTTTGAAAACTTTATGCGTTCTTATTCCGATTATTTAGCCTAGGATTACTATGTGATGCGCACAACACAAAAGTATAGACTAGATTGCCTAACTTGGAAATAAACATTGCATATCCGTTCGTTTTGAAAATGCTTTGGAGTTTGCTACTCGCAAGTAGGCTAAAACACGGATTTCAATGAGTTTTCCCAACTCAAGCAATCCAACCTCCACCCACAGGCATTCAAACATTTTATCTCACATAAGCACTTAGCCGCATGGTAAGCATACTGTCATGGCAACATTCACACGCATGCGATATGCTAAAGCGTAAAATACTTACATCGTACTCCGAGCCAAAACAGAAGCTTATCAGAAATCCATACATGGACCTAAGCATACTGAAATGTCTAATGCAACACATGCAAAGTTGTAATCTAGACGGGCTCGGCTATCCTAGACATGGCATGTGAAATGCTACAACTATCACGTATTCAATTTGGAATTGAAAGTACGATGCAGTTTGTATGATGTGCCAAGCCCGGTGCATGTCAACAAATGCATGGATGCACGCATGCATTGCATAAGGTATGCTAATTTAAATGTGCCCTAATCTACCAACATAAGCGGGTAAATAAAAGGGATAGAAAGAAATGGGGATTGGAAGACATACACCCACTCACACACACTTATTACAATTTCGCCCTCACTCGGAGGGACCGAATAATAATACAGAAATGAATAAATAATTAACTATTCTAGCTAATTAATTATTACAAATCACTTAAATTAAATAAATAAATTAATTAATCTAATTAAGCAATAAAACGCCTCGGGATGAGGGCCAAATGAATGCGCGTGCCCGGGACTCGCTCGGAATCGCACCGCCATGCAAGTGTGCCTCTGTTTCCCCTGCTCTCCTCCTCTGAAAATTGCCAAAGTCCAGGAGTGCCTCTCAGAGCACTGGGGAGTACCACCGGCTGGGGCAGAGCACCACCGGCTGAAGGAGGAGGCCACCGGCACTGAATTGTTCCATCGGCTGGGAAAACACTGCCGGTCGGCACTAAAAAGTGCCGGTCGGCACAAAATGTTCTGCAGATCCTGCAACTCACAGCAGCAGAAGACAAACTATGCATGGCAAGGTAATTCAAAGCATGTATGCACAAAACACATCCCACATCATGTTAATG
This sequence comes from Camellia japonica, assembly GCA_030407325.1. NCBI lineage: Eukaryota > Viridiplantae > Streptophyta > Magnoliopsida > Ericales > Theaceae > Camellia > Camellia japonica. The sequence continues at coordinate 4,016 of JAPPVO010005951.1, read as the reverse complement.
ACTCAACGGGGCATGTGCCTCGATTCCCGGACCACCAATCACGCATTTCCATGCATGATGGCCCTAAGGACCAAGGATGCACCTTTGATCTCAAATGTGTGCAAATCAAACAAACAAAAGTCCCAATCCCTATCACCAACTCAAGGGACAAGGAATGCATGTTGACATGATGCAACCTAGTCATGTTATCTACCATGCAACAAGGGTAATACAATGCACTCATGCAAGCATACAAGCAAGCATATAATACAAGCATGCAAACCAAATGAGGGATGGACCTAGACATGAATTAAGCAACCCAAAAGGCCTAAAATTAGTAGCCAAATGCTAAGTCATGAGGGCCAAATACACATGCACATATACGCATGTTAAGGCACCAACACTTAAGCATAACAAACAACATTCAAGCACACTTGAAATGAGTTAAACATGGATTACTAGCATGCACATAAAACTCTGAAAATCATGCAAAACTTGATGCCAAATCATGCTACCAAGCAAGCTAAACATGCAACAAAAGGTCCAAGTACTTAAAACAAGCCATGAAGGCTTAAACCAAGGCCGAGTCTACTAAGCCTCACAAGGCTAAAGGGGCTCAAAACAGGTCACAAGCAGACCTAAACAAAGCCTAAGGAGCACCTAGATGGCATCTAAGAGGCTCAAGCACAAAGGCGTGCAACATGACCAAAACATGGAGCATTCAACACTAGCTTAAGAAGTCACAAAGAGGCATGCAATGTAAACATACAAGCACTTCTAGGGGACTGAAATTGCATGTCAAGTGGCCCCAAACCACCAAAATAATGCAAACAACACATGCTACACATGCATGCTCTTAAGGCCAACAAGCCAAATGCAAAGGGGCTATATTAAACATGCTAAGATTGACCAAAATACTTATGGACAGACCTAAAACATGGTAATATGAGCACGAAATCTTCACAAACACAAGTCTAAAACATGCTAGAAATGGAGGCATACAACCTAAGCATGTTAAGGCATAAAGAGGCATTACAAGGCAACTATACTAAGCATGCATAGGAGACCAAAACCAACTTGGAGGCATGTTATATCATGGCAATATAAGCATGGAAAACAACCAAGGCATGCTCAACACACACTCAAACATGGTGCTCCTTTGGAAGCCAAAACTTGCCCTTTTCAAGGACATCAAGGAGAGGGGGTGGCCCTCCCCTTTCTAGGACTTTAAGGCACCATCTCCACCACTGAAATCCCTCAAGATTTCAGTGGTGGAAAGGTCCAAGCACACAAGTCCTGGATCTCTCCAAAATAGCACAAAAATGAGCCCTTTTCAAGGCCTAAAGGGGTCAAACTCCCCCAAACCACAAAACACTCTTAATAAACAATAAAGAGGGTTAAAAAACAGAACTATTTTGTGTTATAGACCAGGCACAAAAACTGTTTTAAACTAGGCAAAAATGGAGTGCAAAAATGGGGTAAATAAAGTAAGTTTCTTACCCTTGATGATCAACTTCACAAAGGTTGGAGTTGTTGGTTCCTTGAGCTCAAAACCAGCCAAGAACACCAAGAACAAGCCCTTAGCACTTCAATTCCAAGAGGAAGGTGAAACACTAGGTGTTGGTGAGCAATAGTAAGTCACAAACACCTAGTGTACAAAACAAGTGAGAAAGAGAGAGATAGGATAGATACACAAAATCTAACCTAAAACCAGAGCTTCTCCCTCTCCTAAAATGTCTAACTCTCCAAAAAAACTAACCCTTGAGCCAAGAGAAGAGCCTTCTCTTGTATAGGCATCCAAAACTTACAAGTTAAGGCATCCAAAGGGCTCATCCCTCCATACACGTGTATGGAGGGGAAACAAACACCAGAAAGCTGTCTGAAAATATCTCAGAAAGCAGCTGTAAAGTGGTCGGCAGGGCAAAATGGTCATTTTGCCAAAAAAAAAGTGCCGACCGGCACAAAATAGTGCCGACCGGCACAATATAGTGCCGGTGGACAAACCAGCCAGCCGGTGGCCTCTGGTCACAGCCGGTGGTGTGTGGGGGTGCCTCACAAGGCATTCCCTGCCCCTCCAAGGCAAAGCACAAGTGTTTGGTGCAAAACCAGACACAAAACGATCGAGTTCGGAGGTCCTGAGGCAAGGCGCGCGAGCCGAGAACTCCGGGAACTCCAAACGAACACAAACAAGGATAATCACCGAGTGTTCCAACGGTGACGTCCAAGTCTTGAGGACGGTCAAAAATGGGGTGTCTACAGTTGCCCCTCTTTGACAGAACTCGAAAGTCATAGCAGTGACGGGAGTGAATGTCAAAGCCCAGAGACGACCCATTTTTGACAAGGCCGAAGACTTGGACAAACACACAAAGCGCAAATGGTTGAACTCGCAAGCTGCCTACGTATCCCTTAGGAATCAAACCAGCGTAGTTCAGGCAGGAGGCACACATGCCAAGGATAAGATATGCGCCCGTAGGCCGGGGCAAAATGCAACTGAAAATGCAAGAAGCCGAGCATAACTTATGATCATGCAAAGAAAGCTGTAATGAAGCATACATGCGACAGTTATAAGCTAACATGCAACAGTCTACATCACAATGCAGAAAGGATGTAAGAGAATTATGCAATTCTCAAAACGTCTCACTCGGGAGATACAATACCTGTGCGGCTCGCCTGGTTGCACCGGCCTCAAATGAGCCGTACATACAATATCGTGCCTGCAAAGAAAGCAAACTTAACAGGTACAATATTGTTAGCAACATGCATGACATATGCAATGCGAATGCTAAATAATATGCAATATATACAAAACTATGTATGAATAATGCAACTAATAATGCAATGCAATTGAAACTATATGCAAACTACGTGCAGGGCAATTGAATCATGATTCAATCATGAGCGGTTCGAAACCACACAAATGTCAAATAGATTGATGGAGGTAACAAGTCCGTCTACCATAGAAAAGGTGTCGAAGCCCTCAAGGCGCGAGCGCACACAGAACTATGAGTAATGTAGACAGACATAAGAACAAGTATTGGGTGGATTGACATAAGTGTGGTGACGACCCGCTAACGAAAGAACAATGATCCTAATGCCGGATGCAACAATACTACACTACAATGTAATATAATGGATAGATAATACAATGGATATGGCACGCAGGCCAAACCAAATCTTGCCTAGGAAGGGCATGTACACGTACAAGCCATGTCTAACATAGAAAAGGTGTCGAAGCCCTCAAGGCGCGAGCGCACACAGAACTATGAGTGTATAGACGTGAAAAGTATGAGCACATACCAGACCAAGCTCAACCTGGAAAGGCGCAAGCCATGGATGGAAGATGATGCAGTGGATGCATGCAACTAAAATGCAATATGCAATGGAATGGATATTTACAGAAAATGCATGACATATGCGCTATACTACAATGATGATATGCATGACAAATGCATGTTGTTTTTTGGTTTTTTTTGGTTTTGAAAATGCATGACATATGCAGTATATACGATGATGCATGTGTTTTTTTTTGTTGTTTTTTTTTTGGGTAATGCATGACATATGCAGTATATACGATGATGCATGACATATGCACTATGATGCATGGCTATGATTGCAGCTTTCCCTATCTTACCAACAGGGCGATATACTAGGTTGGTTCAGTATCCAGAATCGAGGCGTAAACACGCCGCCTCAACCTATGGGGCTTCCATACAGATTTCAAGCCGAGGGTACACCCCCTGGGTATTTAAACCAGACTTTAGTCTCGGAGATCCCGAACCTTTGCGTTCTAGGCATAAGCCGTTCGAACTCTAGTTTTCACCGTCCCAGTTGGTCTTCTAGGAACTCACCGCGAGCACGGAAGTCGTTCGGGCACGACAAACACCAAAGGAATTGCACCTTCAGAGGATTTAAGGTCTCCTAGACCGGGATGCACAGTGTATGCATTTGAAATGCACATGATGCATGATGTTTGAAATGCGCGCCAACGCACGGCTTTTGAGATGCATGACAATGCAAATGAGCGGGTTTAAGGTCTT
>JAPPVO010005950.1:0-16308 GCA_030407325.1 Camellia japonica | reverse complement strand
GCGTCTCGCACTGGTTTGTGCAGTTTATCACTCGCGCTTTCTTGCGCATTGGACTGTTTTGTGCAGTTTATCACTCGCGCTATGTTGCGCATCGCACGGTTTTCTGCAGTTCACACTCGCACTGTGTTGCGCATAGCACTGTTTTGTGCAGTTTACACTCGCGCTGTGTTGCGCATCGTACTGTTTTGTGCAGTTTATCGCTCGCGCTGTTTTGCGCATCGCAATGTTTTGTGCAGTTTATCACTCGCACTATGTTGCGGATCGCACTATTTTGTGCAGTTTACACTCGCGCTGTGTTGCGCATCGCACTGTTTTGTGCATTCTATCACTCGCGATGTGTTGCCCATCCCACTGTTTTGTGCAGTTTGTCACTCGCGCAGTTTTGAGCATCGTATTGTTTTGTGCAGTTTACACTCGCCTTGTGTTGCCCATCGCACTGTTTTGTGCAGTTTATCAACTCCGCTGTGTTGCCCATCGCATTGTTTGTGTAGTTTCACTCGCGCTCTTTTGCGTCTCGCACTGTTTTGTGCAGTTTATCAACTCGCGCTTCCTTGGCATGGGACTGTTTTGTGCAGTTTATCACTCGCGCTATGTTGCGGATCGCACTGTTTTGTGCAGTTTACACTCGCACTGTGTTGCACATCGCACTGTTTTGTGCAGTTTATCACTCGCGCTGTTTTGTGCATGGCACAGTTTTGTGCAGTTTACACTCGCGCTATGTTGCGCATCACACTCTTTTGTACAGTTTATCACTCGCGCTTTCTTGCGCATTGCACTGTTTGGTGCAGTTTACACTCGCGCTGTGTTGCGCATCGCACTGTTCTGTGTAGTTTATCACTCGCGCTTTCTTGGGCATTGCACTATTTTGTGCAGTTTTTTGTGCAGTTTACACTCGCGTTATTTTGCGCATCGCACTGTTTTGTGCAGTTTACACTCACGCTATTTTGCGTATCGCACTGTTTTGTTCATTTTATCACTCGATACGCTCATCGCACTGTTTTGTGCAGTTTACACTCGCGCTGTGTTGTGCATCGCACTGTTTTGTGCTGTTTATCACCCACTCTGTGTTGCCCATCGCACTGTTTTGTGCAGTTTATCACTCGCGCTGTTTTGAGCATCGCACTATTTTGTGCAGTTTATCACTCACGCTGTGTTGCGCATCGCACTGTTTTGTGCAGTTTACACTCGCTCTGTGTTGCGCATCGTACTGTTTTGTGCAGTTTACACTCGCGCTATTTTTTGTTGCATCGCACTGTTTTGTGCAGTTTATCACTCACGCTCTTTTGTGCATCGCACTGTTTTCTACAGTTTACACTCGCGTTGTGCTGCGCATCACACTGTTTTGTGCAGTTCATCTCTCGCGTTGTTTTGCGCATCGCGCTATTTTGTGCAGTTACACTCGCGTTGTGTTTGCGCATCGCATTGTTTGTGCAGTTCATCTCTCGCGCTGTTTTTGCAGTTTATCACTCGCCCTTTGTGCGCATCGACGTTTTGTGCAGATTTATCACTCGCACTTTTTGCACATCGCACTGTTTTGTGCAGTTTATCACTCGCCGTTCTTGCGCATCGGACTGTTTTTAGTGCAGTTATGACTCGCAGCTATGTTGCGCATTGCACTTTTTGTCAGTTTACACTCGCGCTATGTTGCGCATCGCACAGTTTTGTGCAGTTTATCACTCGCGATGTTGTGCCCATCCCACTGTTTTGTGCAGTTTTGTCACTCGCGTGTTTTGAGCATCATTTTTTGTGCAGTTTACACTCGTGCTGTTGTTGCACATCGCACATTTTGTGCAGTTTATCACTCGCGTGTGTTTCCTATCGCACTTTTGTGCAGTTTACACTCGTGCCTTTTGCGTATCGCACTGTTTGTTGCAGTTATCACTCGCGCTCTTTTGTGCATCGCACTGTTTTGCAGTTTACACTCGTGTTGTCTTGCGCATCGCACTGTTTTGTGCAGTTTTTCTCTCGCGCTGTTTTGCGCATCGCACTGTTTTGTGCAGTTTATCACTCGCACTTGTATGCGCATCGACATTTTGTGCAGTTTATCACTCGTGCTTTCTTGCGCATTGGACTGTTTTGTGCAGTTTATCACTCGCGCTATGTTGCGCATCGCTGTTTTGTGCACTTTTACACTCGCCATGTTGCGCATCGCACTGTTTGTGTAGTTTATCACTCGCGATGTGTCGCCCATCCCATGTTTTGTGCAGTTGTCACTCGCGCTGTTTGAGCATCGCATTGTTTTGTGCAGTTTACACTCACGCTGTGTTGCCCATCGCACTGTTTTGTGCAGTTTATCACTCACGCTGTGTTGCCCATCGCACTGTTTTGTGCAGTTTACACTCGCGCCCTTTTGCGTATCGCACTGTTTTGTGCAGTTTATCACTCGCGATCTTTTGTGCATCGCACTGTTTTGTGCAGTTTACACTCGTGCTGTCTTGCGCATCGCACTGTTTTGTGCAGTTTTTCTCTCGCGCTGTTTTGTACATCGCACTGTTTTGTGCAGTTTATCACTCGCACTTTGTTGCGCATCGCACTATTTTCTGCAGTTTATCACTCGTGCTTTCTTGCGCATTGGACTGTTTTGTGCAGTTTATCACTCGCGCTATGTTGCGCATCGCACTGTTTTGTGCACTTTACACTCGCACAGTGTTGCGCATCGCACTGTTTTGTGTAGTTTATCACTCGCGATGTGTCGCCCATCCCACTGTTTGTGCAGTTTATCACTCGCGCTGTTTTGAGCATCGCCAAGTTTTGTGCAGTTTACACTCGCGCTGTGTGCCATCGCACTGTTTTGTGCAGTTTATCACTAACGCTGTGTTGCCCATCGCACTGTTTTGTGCAGTACACTCGCGCCCATTTTGCGTATCGCACTGTTTTGTGCAGTTTATCACTCGCGCTTTTGTGCATCGCACTGTTTTGTGCAGTTTACACTGTGCTGTCTTGCGCATCGCACTGTTTTGTGCAGTTTTTCTCTCGCGCTTTTGTGCATCGCACTGTTTTGTGCAGTTTATCACTCGCACTTTGTTTTGCGCATCGCACTATTTTGTGCAGTTTATCACTCGCGTTTTTGCGCATTCGATTGTTTTGTGCAGTTTATCACTCGCGTATGTTGCGCATCGCATTGTTTTGTGCACTGTTTACACTCGCACAGTGTTGCGCATCGCACTATTTTGTGTCAGTTTATCACTCGCCGTGTGTTGCCCATCCACTGTTTTGTGCAGCTGTCACTCGCGCTTGTTTGAGCATCGCATTTTTTGTGCAGTTTACACTCGCGCTGTTGCCCATCGCACTGTTTTGTGCAGTTATCACTCCCGCTGTGTTGCCATCGCACTGTTTTGTGCAGTTTACACTCGCGTCTTTTGCGTTATCGCACTGTTTTGTGCAGTTTACACTAGCGCTGTTTTGCGCATCGGACCGTTTTGTGCAGTTTATCACTCCCGCTGTTTTGCGCATCGCACGGTTTTCTACATTGTACACTCGCGCTGTTTTGTGCATGGCACAATTTCGTGCAGTTTACACTCGCGCTGTGTTGCGCATCGCACTGTTTTGTGCAGTTTATCACTCGCGCTTTCTTGCGCATTGCACTATTTTGTGCAGTTTATCACTCGCGCTCTTTTGCGCGTTGCATTGTTTTGTGCAGTTTACACTCGCGCTGTTTTGCGTATCGCACTATTTTGTGCATTTATCACTCGATACGTCATCGCACTTTTGTGCAGTTTACACTCGCGCTGTGTTGCGCATCGCACGTTTTTTGCAGTTTTCACTCGCTCTTTCTTATGCATTGCACTGTTTTGTGCAGTTTATCACTCGCGCTCGTTTGCGCATTGCATTGTTTTGTCCAGTTTACACTCGCGCTATTTTGCGCATCGCACTGTTTTCTGCAGTTTACACGCGCTATTTTGCGCATCGCACTGTTTTGTGCATTTTATCACTCAATGTGTGCATCGCACTGTTTTGTGCTGTTCACAGTCGCGATATGTTGCGCATCGCACTGTTTTGTGCTGTTTATCACTCACTCTGTGTTGCACATTGCATTGTTTTGTGCAGTTTACACTCGCGCTCTTTTGCGAATCGCACTGTTTTGTGCAGTTTATCACTCGCGATGTGTTGCCCATCGCACTGTTTTGTGCAGTTTATCACTCGCGCTGTTTTGAGCATCGCACTATTTTGTGCAGTTTATCACTCACACTGTGTTGCGCATCGCACTGTTTTGTGCAGTTTACACTCGCTCTGTGTTGCGCATCGTACTGTTTTGTGCAGTTCACACTCGCGTTGTTTTTTTTTGCATCGCACTGTTTTGTGCAGTTTATCACTCACGCTCTTTTGTGCATCGCACTGTTTTATGCAGTTTACACTCGCGTTGTGTTGCGCATCGCACTGTTTTGTGCAGTTTATCTCTCGCGCTGTTTTGCGCATCGCGCTGTTTTGTGCAGTTTATCACTCGCCCTTTGTTGTGCATCGGACGGTTTTGTGCAGTTTATCAATCGCGCTTTCTTGCGCATCGGACTGTTTTGTGCAATTTATCACTCGCGCTATGTTGCGCAATGCATTGTTTTGTCCAGTTTACACTCGTGCTATGTTGCGCATCGCACAGTTTTGTGCAGTTTATCACTCGCGATGTGTTGCCCATCCAACTGTTTTGTGCAGTTTGTCACTCGCGCTGTTTTGAGCATCGCATTGTTTTGTGCAGTTTACACTCGTGCTGTGTTGCCCATCGCACTGTTTTGTGCAGTTTATCACTCGCGCTGTGTTTCCCATCGCACTATTTTGTGCAGTTTACACTCGCGCTCTTTTGTGTATCGCACTGTTTTGTGCAGTTTATCACTCGCGCTCTTTTGTGCAGTTTATCACTCGCGCTCTTTTGTGCATCGCACTGTTTTGTGCAGTTTACACTCGTGCTGTGTTGCGCATCGCACTGTTTTGTGCAGTTTATCTCTCGCGCTGTTTTGCGCATCGCACTGTTTTGTGCAGGTTATCACTGGCACTTTGTTGCGCATCGCACTATTTTGTGCAGTTTATCACTCGCGCTTTCTTGCTCATTGGACTGTTTTGTGCAGTTTATCACTCGTGCTATGTTGCGCATCGCACTGTTTTGTGCAGTTTACACTCGCGCTGTGTTGCGCATCGCACTGTTTTGTGCAGTTTATCACTCGCGATGTGTTGCCCATCCCACTGTTTTGTGCAGCTTGTCACTCGCGCTGTTTTGAGCATCGCATTGTTTTGTGCAGTTTACACTCGCGCTGTGTTGCCCATCGCACTGTTTTGTGCAGTTTATCACTCTCGCTGTGTTGCCCATCGCACTGTTTTGTGCAGTTTACACTCGCGCTCTTTTGCGTATCGCACTGTTTTGTGCAGTTTACAGTCGCGCTGTTTTGCACATCGGACTGTTTTGTGCAGTTTATCACTCCCGCTGTTTTGCACATCGCACGGTTTTGTGCATTGTACACTCGCGCTGTTTTGCGCATTGCACTTTTTTGTGCAATTTATTACTCGCGCTGTTTTGTGCATGGCACAATTTTGTGCAGTTTACACTCCTGCCATGTTGCGCATCACACTCTTTTGTGCAGTTTATCACTCACGCTTTCTTGCGCATTGCACTGTTTTGGGCAGTTTACACTCGCGCTGTGTTGCGCATCGGACTGTTTTGTGCAGTTTATCACTCCTGCTGTTTTGCGCATCGCACGGTTTTGTGCATTGTACACTCGCGCGGTTTTGCGCATTGCACTTTTTTGTGCAGTTTATTACTCACGCTGTTTTGTGCATGGCACAATTTTGTGCAGTTTACACTCGCGCTGTGTTGCGCATCACACTCTTTTGTGCAGTTTATCACTCGCGCTTTCTTGCGCATTGCACTGTTTTGGGCAGTTTACACTCGCGCTGTGTTGCGCATCGCCCTGTTTTGTGCAGTTTATCACTCGCGCTTTCTTGCGCATTGCACTATTTTGTGCAGTTTACACTCGCGTTGTTTTGCGTATCGCACTGTTTTGTGCATTTTATCACTCGATACGCTCATCGCACTGTTTTGTGCAGTTTACACTCGCGTTGTGTTGCGCATCGCACTGTTTTTTGCAGTTTCTCACTCGCGCTTTCTTACGCATTGCACTGTTTTGTGCAGTTTATCACTCGCGCTCGTTTGCGCATTGCATTGTTTTGTCCAGTTTACACTCGCGCTATTTTGCGCATCGCACTGTTTTCTGCAGCTTACACTCGCGCTATTTTGCGCATCGCACTGTTTTGTGCATTTAATCACTCAATGCGCTCATCGCATTGTTTTGTGCAGTTCACACTCGCGATATGTTGCGCATCGCACTGTTTTGTGCTTTATCACTCACTCTGTGTTGCACATTGCATTGTTTTGTGCAGTTTACACTCGCGCTCTTCTGCGAATCGCACTGTTTGTGCAGTTTATCACTCGCGATGTGTTGCCCTTCGCACTGTTTTGTGCAGTTTATCACTCGCGCTGTTTTGAGCATCGCACATTTTGTGCAGTTTATCACTCACGCTGTGTTGCGCATCGCACTGTTTTGTGCAGTTTACACTCGCTCTGTGTTGTGCATCGTATTGTTTTGTGCAGTTTACACTCGCGCTGTTTTTTTTACATCGCACTGTTTTGTGCAGTTTATCACTCACGCTCTTTTGTGCATCGCATTGTTTTGTGCAGTTTACACTCGCGTTGTGTTGCGCATCGCACTGTTTGTGCAGTTCATCTCTCGTGTTGTTTTGCGCATCGCGCTGTTTTGTGCAGTTTATCACTCGCCCTCTGTTGCGCATCGGACGGTTTTGTACAGATTATCACTCGCACCTTGTTGCGCATCGCACTGTTTTGTGCAGTTTATCACTCGCGCTTTCTTGCGCATCGGACTATTTTGTGCTGTTTATCACTCGCGCTATGTTGCGCATTGCACTATTTTGTCCAGTTTACACTCGCGCTATGTTGCGCATCGCACAGTTTTGTGCAGTTTATCACTCGCGATGTGTTGCCCATCCCACTATTTTGTGCAGTTTGTCACTCGCGCTGTTTTGAGCATCGCATTGTTTTGTGCAGTTTACACTCGCGCTGTGTTGCCCATCGCACTGTTTTGTGCAGTTTATCACTCGCGCTGTGTTTCCCATCGCACTATTTTGTGCAGTTTACACTCGCGCTCTTTTGTGTATCGCGCTGTTTTGTGCAGTTTATCACCCGCGCTCTTTTGTACATCGCACTGTTTTGTGCAGTTTACACTCGTTCTGTGTTGCGCATCGCACTGTTTTGTGCAGTTTATCTCTCGCGCTGTTTTGCGCATCGCACTGTTTTGTGTAGGTTATCACTCGCACTTTGTTGCGCATCGCACTGTTTTGTGCAGTTTATCACTCGCGCTTTCTTGCGCATCGGACGGTTTTGTGCAGTTTATCACTCGCGCTATGTTGCGCATCGCGCTATTTTGTGCAGTTTAGACTCGCATAGTGTTGCGCATCGCACTGGTTTGTGCAATTTATCACTCACGATGTTTTGCCCATCCCACTGTTTTGTGCAGCTTGTCACTCGCGCTGTTTTCAGCATCGCATTGTTTTGTGCAGTTTACACTCGCGCTGTGTTGCCCATCGCACTGTTTTGTGCAGTTTATCTCTCTCTCGCTGTGTTGCCCATCGCACTGTTTTGTGCAGTTTACACTCGCGCTCTTTTGCGTATCGCACTGTTTTGTGCAGTTTACACTCGCGCTGTTTTGCACATCGGACTGTTTTGTGCAGTTTATCACTCCCGCTGTTTTGCACATCGCACGGTTTTGTGCATTGTACACTCGCGCTGTTTTGCGCATTGCACTTTTTTGTGCAGTTTATTACTCGCGCTGTTTTGTGCATGGCACAATTTTGTGCAGTTTACACTCCTGCCGTGTTGCGCATCACACTCTTTTGTGCAGTTTATCACTCACACTTTCTTGCGCATTGCACTGTTTTGAGCAGTTTACACTCGCGCTGTGTTGCGCATCGGACTGTTTTGTGCAGTTTATCACTCCCGCTGTTTTGCGCATCGCACAGTTTTGTGCATTGTACACTCACGCTGTTTTGCGCATTGCACTTTTTTGTGCAGTTTATTACTCGCGCTGTTTTGTGCATGGCACAATTTTGTGCAGTTTACACTCGCGCTGTGTTGCGCATCACACTCTTTTGTGTAGTTTATCACTCGCGCTTTCTTGCGCATTGCACTGTTTTGGGCAGTTTACACTCGCGCTGTGTTGCGCATCGCAGTGTTTTGTGCAGTTTATCACTCGCGCTTTCTTGCGCATTACACTGTTTTGTGCAGTTTATCACTTGCGCCCTTTTGCGCATTGCATTGTTTTGTGCAGTTTACACTCGCGCTGTTTTGCGTATCGCACTGTTTTGTGCATTTTATCACTCGATACGCTCATCGCACTGTTTTGTGCAGTTTACACTCGCGCTGTGTTGCGCATCGCACTGTTTTTTGCAGTTTATCACTCGCGCTTTCTTACGCATTGCACTGTTTTGTGCAGTTTACCACTCGCGCTCTTTTGCGCATTGCATTGTTTTGTCCAGTTTACACTCGCGCTATTTTGCGCATCGCACTGTTTTCTACAGTTTACACGCGCTATTTTGAGCATCACACTGTTTTGTGCATTTTATCACTCCATGCGCTCATCGCACTGTTTTGTGCAGTTCACACTCGCGATATGTTGCGCATCGCACTGTTTTGTGCTGTTTATCATTCACTCTGTGTTGCGCATTGCATTGTTTTGTGCAGTTTACACTCGCGCTCTTTTGCGAATCACACTGTTTTGTGCAGTTTATCACTCGCGATGTGTTGCCCATCGCACTGTTTTGTGCAGTTTATCACTCGCGCTGTTTTGAGCATCGCACTATTTTGTGCAGTTTATCACTCACGCTGTGTTGCGCATCGCACTGTTTTGTGCAGTTTACACTCGCTCTGTGTTGTGCATCGTATTGTTTTGTGCAGTTTACACTCGCGCTGTTTTTTTTTTACATCGCACTGTTTTGTGCAGTTTATCACTCACGCTCTTTTGTGCATCGCATTGTTTTGTGCAGTTTACACTCGCGTTGTGTTGCGCATCGCACTGTTTTGTGCAGTTCATCTCTCGTGTTGTTTTGCGCATCGCGCTGTTTTGTGCAGTTTATCACTCGCCCTCTGTTGCGCATCGGACGTTTTGTACAGATTATCACTCGCACCTTGTTGCGCATCGCACTGTTTTGTGCAGTTTATCACTCGCGCTTTCTTGCGCATCGGACTATTTTGTGCTGTTTATCACTCGCGCTATGTTGCGCATTGCACTGTTTTTGTCCAGTTTACACTCGCGCTATGTTGCGCATCGCACAGTTTGTGCAGTTTATCACCCGCGATGTGTTGCCCATCCCACTGTTTTGTGCAGTTTGTCACTCGCGCTGTTTTGAGCATCGCATTGTTTTGTGCAGTTTACACTCGCGCTGTGTTGCCCATCGCACTGTTTTGTGCAGTTTATCACTCGCGCTGTGTTTCCCATCGCACTATTTTGTGCAGTTTACACTCGCGCTCTTTTGCGTATCGCACTGTTTTGTGCAGATTATCACCCGCGCTCTTTTGTACATCGCACTGTTTTGTGCAGTTTACACTCGTTCTGTGTTGCGCATCGCACTGTTTTGTGCAGTTTATCTCTCGCGCTGTTTTGCGCATTGCACTGTTTTGTGTAGGTTATCACTCGCACTTTGTTGCGCATCGCACTGTTTTGTGCAGTTTATCACTCGCGCTTTCTTGCGCATCGGACGGTTTTGTGCAGTTTATCACTCGCGCTATGTTGCGCATCGCGCTATTTTGTGCAGTTTAGACTCGCACAGTGTTGCGCATCGCACTGGTTTGTGCAATTTATCACTCACGATGTTTTGCCCATCCCACTGTTTTGTGCAGCTTGTCACTCGCGCTGTTTTCAGTATCGCATTGTTTTGTGCAGTTTACACTCGCGCTGTGTTGCCCATCGCACTGTTTTGTGCAGTTTATCACTCTCGCTGTGTTGCCCATCGCACTATTTTGTGCAGTTTACACTCGCGCTCTTTTGCGTATCGCACTGTTTTGTGCAGTTTACACTCGCGCTGTTTTGCACATCGGACTGTTTTGTGCAGTTTATCACTCCCGCTGTTTTGCACATCGCACGGTTTTGTGCATTGTACACTCGCGCTGTTTTGCGCATTGCACTTTTTTGTGCAGTTTATTACTCGCGCTGTTTTGTGCATGGCACAATTTTGTGCAGTTTACACTCCTGCCGTGTTGCGCATCACACTCTTTTGTGCAGTTTATCACTCACGCTTTCTTGCGCATTGCACTGTTTTGAGCAGTTTACACTCGCGCTGTGTTGCGCATCGGACTGTTTTGTGCAGTTTATCACTCCCGCTGTTTTGCGCATCGCACAGTTTTGTGCATTGTACACTCACGTTGTTTTGCGCATTGCACTTTTTTGTGCAGTTTATTACTCGCGCTGTTTTGTGCATGGCACAATTTTGTGCAGTTTACACTCGCGCTGTGTTGCGCATCACACTCTTTTGTGCAGTTTATCACTCGCGCTTTCTTGCGCATTGCACTGTTTTGGGCAGTTTACACTCGCGCTGTGTTGCGCATCGCACTGTTTTGTGCAGTTTATCACTCGCGCTTTCTTGCGCATTGCTCTGTTTTGTGCAGTTTATCACTCGTGCTCTTTTGCGCATTGCATTGTTGTGTGCAGTTTACACTCACGCTATTTTGCGCATCGCACTGTTCTGTGCATTTTATCACTCGATGCGCTCATCGCACTGTTTTGTGCAGTTTACACTCGCGCTGTGTTGCGCATCGTACGGTTTTTTGCAGTTTATCACTCGCGCTTTCTTGCGCATTGCACTGTTTTGTGCAGTTTATCACTCGCGCTCTGCGCATTGCGCATTGTTTTGTCCAGTTTACACTTGCGCTATTTTGCGCATCGCACTGTTTTCTGCAGTTTACACGCGCTATTTTGAGCATCACACTGTTTTGTGCATTTTATCAGTCAATGCGCTCATCGCACTGTTTTGTGCAGTTCACACTCACGATATGTTGCGCATCGCACAGTTTTGTGCTGTTTATCATTCACTCTGTGTTGCGCATTGCATTGTTTTGTGCAGTTTACACTCGCGCTCTTTTGCGAATCGCACTGTTTTGTGCAGTTTATCACTCGCGATGTGTTGCCCATCGCACTGTTTTGTGCAGTTTATCACTCGCGCTGTTTTGAGCATCGCACTATTTTGTGCAGTTTATCACTCACGCTGTGTTGCGCATCGCACTGTTTTGTGCAGTTTACACTCGCTTTGTGTTGCGCATCGTACTGTTTTGTGCAGTTTACACTCGCGCAGTTTTTTTTTGCATCGCACTGTTCTATGCAGTTTATCACTCACGCTCTTTTGCGCATCGCACTGTTTTGTGCAGTTTACACTCGCGTTGTGTTGCGCATCGCACTGTTTTGTGCAGTTCATCTCTCGCGCTGTTTTGCGGATCGCGCTGTTTTGTGCAGTTTATCACTCGCCCTTTGTTGCGCATCGGACGGTTTTGTGCAGATTATCACTCGCACTTTGTCGCGCATCGCACTGTTTTGTGCAGTTTATCACTCGCGCTTTCTTGCGCATCGGACTGTTTTGTGCAATTTATCACTCGCGCTATGTTGTGCATCGCACTGTTTTGTGCAGTTTATCACTCGCGCTCTTTTGTGCATCGTACTGTTTTGTGCAGTTTACACTCGTGCTGTGTTGCGCATCGCACTGTTTTGTGCAGTTTATCTCTCGCGCTGTTTTGCGCATCGCACTGTTTTGTGCAGTTTATCCCTCGCGCTTTCTTGCGTATCGGACTGTTTTGTGCAGTTTATCACTCGCGCTATGTGGCGCATCGCACTGTTTTGTGCAGTTTACACTCGCACAGTGTTGCGCATCGCACTGTTTTGTGCAGTTTATCACTCCCGATGTGTTGCCCATCCCACTGTTTTGTACAGCTTGTCACTCGCGCTGTTTTGAGCATCGCATTGTTTTGTGCAGTTTACACTCGCGTTCTGTTGCCCATCGCACTGTTTTGTGCAGTTTATCACTCTCGTTGTGTTGCCCATCGCACTGTTTTGTGCAATTTACACTGGCGCTCTTTTGCGTATCGCACTGTTTTGTGCAGTTTAACTCGCACTGTTTTGCACATCGGACTGTTTTGTGCAGTTTATCACTCCCGCTGTTTTGCACATCGCACGGTTTTGTGCATTGTACACTCGCGCTGTTTTACGCATTACACTTTTTTGTGCAGTTTATTACTCGCGCTGTTTTGTGCATGGCACAATTTTGTGCAGTTTACACTCACGCCGTGTTGCGCATCACACTCTTTTGTGCAGTTTATCACTCGCGCTTTCTTGCGCATTGCACCATTTTGGGCAGTTTAGACTCGCGCTGTGTTGCGCATCGCACTGTTTTCTGCAGTTTATCACTCGCGCTTTCTTGCGCATTGCACTGTTTTGTTCAAATTAGCACTCGCGCTCTTTTGCGGATTGCATTATTTTGTGCAGTTTACATTCGCGTTGTGTTGCGCATCGTACTGTTTTGTGCAGTTTATCTCTCGCGCTGTTTTGCGCATCGGACGGTTTTGTGCAGTTTATCACTCGCACTTTGTTGCGCATCGCACTGTTTTGTGCAGTTTATCACTCGCGCTTTCTTGCGCATCGGACTGTTTTGTGCAGTTTATCACTCGCGCTATGTTGCGCATTGCACTGTTTTGTGCAGTTTACACTCGCGCTATGTTGCGCATCGCACAGTTTTGTGCAGTTTATCACTCGCGATGTGTTGCCCATCCCACTGTTTTGTGCAGTTTGTCACTCGCGCTGTTTTGAGCATCGCATTGTTTTGTGCAGTTTACAATCGCGCTGTGTTGCCCATCTCAATGTTTTGTGCAGTTTATCACTCGCGTTGTGTTGCCCATCGCACTGTTTTGTGCAGTTTATCACTCGCGCTGTTTTGTGCAGTTTACACTCGCGCTATGTTGCGCATCACACTCTTTTGTGCAGTTTATCACTCGCACTTTCTTGCGCATTGCACTATTTTGTGCAGTTTACACTCGCGCTCTTTTGCGTATCGCACTGTTTTGTGCAGTTTATCACCCGCGCTCTTTTGTACATCGCACTGTTTTGTGCAGTTTACACTCGTTCTGTGTTGCGCATCGCACTGTTTTGTGCAGTTTATCTCTCGCGCTGTTTTGCGCATCGCACTGTTTTGTGTAGGTTATCACTCGCACTTTGTTGCGCATCGCACTGTTTTGTGCAGTTTATCACTCGCGCTTTCTTGCGCATCGGACGGTTTTGTGCAGTTATCACTCGCGCTATGTTGCGCATCGCGCAATTTTGTGCAGTTTAGACTCGCACAGTGTTGCGCATCGCACTGTTTTGTGCAGTTTATCACTCACGATGTTTTGCCCATCCCACTGTTTTGTGCAGCTTGTCACTCGCGCTGTTTTCAGCGTCGCATTGTTTTGTGCAGTTTACACTCGCGCTGTGTTGCCCATCGCACTGTTTGTGCAGTTTATCACTCTCGCTGTGTTGCCCATCGCACTATTTTGTGCAGTTTACCCTCGCGCTCTTTTGCGTATCGCACTGTTTTGTGCAGTTTACACTCGCGCTGTTTTGCACATCGGACTGTTTTGTGCAGTTTATCACTCCCGCTGTTTTGCACATCGCACGGTTTTGTGCATTGTACACTCGCGCTGTTTTGCGCCTTGCACTTTTTTGTGCAGTTTATTACTCGCGCTGTTTTGTGCATGGCACAATTTTGTACAGTTTACACTCCTGCCGTGTTGCGCATCACACTCTTTTGTGCAGTTTATCACTCACGCTTTCTTGCGCATTGCACTGTTTTGAGCAGT
The DNA here is from genome assembly GCA_030407325.1 of Camellia japonica. Lineage (NCBI taxonomy): Eukaryota > Viridiplantae > Streptophyta > Magnoliopsida > Ericales > Theaceae > Camellia > Camellia japonica. The sequence goes on along the minus strand of JAPPVO010005950.1, from coordinate 2,441 downwards.
TTACACTCGCGTTGTGTTGCGCATCAGACTGTTTTGTGCAGTTTATCACTCCCGCTGTTTTGCGCATCGCACAGTTTTGTGCATTGTACACTCACGCTGTTTTGCGCATTGCACTTTTTTGTGCAGTTTATTACTCGCGCTATTTTGTGCATGGCACAATTTTGTGCAGTTTACACTCGCGCTGTGTTGTGCATCACACTCTTTTGTGCAGTTTATCACTCGCGCTTTCTTGCGCATTGCACTGTTTTGGGCAGTTTACACTCGCGCTGTGTTGCGCATCGCATTGTTTTGTGCAGTTTATCACTCGCGCTTTCTTGCGCATTACACTGTTTTGTGCAGTTTATCACTTGCGCCCTTTTGCGCATTGCATTGTTTTGTGCAGTTTACACTCGCGCTGTTTTGCGTATCGCACTGTTTTGTGCATTTTATCACTCGATACGCTCATCGCACTGTTTTGTGCAGTTTACACTCGCGTTGTGTTGCGCATCGCACTGTTTTTTGCTGTTTCTCACTCGCGCTTTCTTACGCATTGCACTGTTTTGTGCAGTTTATCACTCGCGCTCTTTTGCGCATTGCATTGTTTTGTCCAGTTTACACTCGCGCTATTTTGCGCAGCGCACTGTTTTCTGCAGTTTACACTCGCGCTATTTTGCGCATCGCACTGTTTTGTGCATTTAATCACTCAATGCGCTCATCGTACTGTTTTGTGCAGTTCACACTCGCGATATGTTGCGCATCGCACTGTTTTGTGCTGTTTATCACTCACTCTGTGTTGCGCATTGCATTGTTTTGTGCAGTTTACACTCGCGCTCTTCTGCGAATCGCACTGTTTTGTGCAGTTTATCACTCGCGATGTGTTGCCCTTCGCACTGTTTTGTGCAGTTTATCACTCGCGCTGTTTTGAGCATCGCACTATTTTGTGCAGTTTATCACTCACGCTGTGTTGCGCATCGCACTGTTTTGTGCAGTTTACACTCGCTCTGTGTTGTGCATCGTATTGTTTTGTGCAGTTTACACTCGCGCTGTTTTTTTTTACATCGCACTGTTTTGTGCAGTTTATCACTCACGCTCTTTTGTGCATCGCATTGTTTTGTGCAGTTTACACTCGCGTTGTGTTGCGCATCGCACTGTTTTGTGCAGTTCATCTCTCGTGTTGTTTTGCGCATCGCTGTTTTGTGCAGTTTATCACTCGCCCTCTGTTGCGCATCGGACGTTTTGTACAGATTATCACTCGCACCTTGTTGCGCATCGCACTGTTTTGTGCAGTTTATCACTCGCGCTTTCTTGCGCATCGGACTATTTTGTGCTGTTTATCACTCGCGCTATGTTGCGCATTGCACTGTTTTGTCCAGTTTACACTCGCGCTATGTTGCGCATCGCACAGTTTTGTGCAGTTTATCACTCGCGATTTGTTGCCCATCCCACTGTTTTGTGCAGTTTGTCACTCGCGCTGTTTTGAGCATCGCATTGTTTTGTGCAGTTTACACTCGCGCTGTGTTGCCCATCGCACTGTTTTGTGCAGTTTATCACTCGCGCTGTGTTGCCCATCGCACTATTTTGTGCAGTTTACACTCGCGCTCTTTTGCGTATCGCACTGTTTTGTGCAGTTTATCACTCGCGCTCTTTTGTGCATCGCACTGTTTTGTGCAGTTTACACTCGCGCTGTGTTGCGCATCGCACTGTTTTGTGCAGTTTATCTCTCGCGCTGTTTTGCGCATCGCACTGTTTTGTGCAGTTTATCACTCGCACTTTGTTGCGCATCGCACTGTTTTGTGCAGTTTATCACTCGCGCTTTCTTGCGCATCGGACTGTTTTGTGCAGTTTATCACTCGCGCTATGTTGCGCATCGCGCTATTTTGTGCAGTTTAGACTCGCACAGTGTTGCGCATCGCACTGTTTTGTGCAGTTTAGCACTCACGATGTTTTGCCCATCCCACTGTTTTGTGCAGCTTGTCACTCGCGCTGTTTTCAGCATCGCATTGTTTTGTGCAGTTTACACTCGCGCTGTGTTGCCCATCGCACTGTTTTGTGCAGTTTATCACTCTCGCTGTGTTGCCCATCGCACTGTTTTGCGCAGTTTACACTCGCGCTCTTTTGCGTATCGCACTGTTTTGTGCAGTTTACACTCGCGCTGTTTCGCGCATCGGGCTGTTTTGTGCAGTTTATCACTCCCGCTGTTTTGCGCATCGCATGGTTTTGTCCAGTGTAAACTCGCGCTGTTTTGCGCATCGCACTTTTTTGTGCAGTTTATCACTTGCGCTGTTTTGTGCATGGCACAGTTTTGTGCAGTTTACACTCGCGCTGTGTTGCGCATCACACTCTTTTGTGCAGTTTATCACTCGCGCTTTCTTGCGCATTGCACTGTTTTGGGCAGTTTACACTCGCGCTGTGTTGCGCATCGCACTGTTTTGTGCAGTTTATCACTCCCGCTGTTTTGCGCA
>JAPPVO010005949.1:0-21179 GCA_030407325.1 Camellia japonica | reverse complement strand
AATCTCTCTTGCTCTAATCCAATTAAACGTTGTAAAAACCGAGGAACTTCGTCCTCGTCGTTTTCATCAAAGTTTTGAAAGTCTGAATTATGCAATAAATCAAGGCACAGAAAAGTACTCGGAAACCACAGATATTTCATTCTCATTAGTTCATCCAAATCGTCCGATTCATTTACAACAGACTCAAATGAAAAGGAAAAAGACGACCTAGACAGGGCTGTGGCATCCGGGTTAAACATCCCCAGGAGTACCAGACTCAGACTCAGTCGAGCTAGAACCTGATTCCGACTCACAGGACTCGGTGGAATCAGATTCCGGCTCACTAACTGACCCGGTACTGCTGGACAAAAATCCCTCCTCGTATTGCCAAGTGAGAGAGGGTGCGATAGATGCATCCAAGATAGCTACTGGTTGGCTCGCAGCCGTTTCATCCCCAATCATGGAAACCGCGAAGTTATCCCCCAAGCACTCATGGTCGATCGGAGGATCAGAAAGTAGACATGCCAGTGCTACCCCCATTTCAAATTCTGTACCCTCAGGATCCCCTGCTTTACACTGCTCAGCCTCAGCTGATGGGTCTGTCTGCTCTGTGGCAACGTCATCCCCGGATAGTTGCAGGTCGAAGAAGATCTCGAAGCCTGGCACGCGCTTCTTCTCCGCGTTTATCCATGGCTCTAGGAAGCCGCAAAATGGAAAGTCCTCCCCCTCCCGGACGAAGCATCCGTTCAGGGTACCCTGAATGGGCCTGTGTATTAAGTCAAAAGGCTTCCCCGCCTTCTTCGCTTTGGCTCTTCCAGCCATCTCTTTTCCCTTCCTCACCCAGTCCTCTTTGGTGGGCAAATAACCCAAACCAAAGGTATGAGGGTTGTGTGGCACTTCGGCCAATGTTGCGACGCCTTACATGCCGCTTCTTCCTAATCCCATCCCGGGGATGTATTGTAGCTTGTTCATGAGGTAGACGGATTGAGCACTGACATACACCCTCTCATTCACAACCATAATATTCTGCACTACCCGGGCCTCAGCCAAAGTGAACCCTGATAAGAACACGTCTTCTGTGCCATGCTCGATTTTTAGGACCGGCGTAGATACCTCCGGAGGCGGATGGATTGATGAGTTCCCGAACACAATGGCTACTCCCTTTATAGGGGTATTTCACCATCTGATGTAGAGTGGAAGAGACTGCCTTCACTTGTGCAACCACGGCCGCCCCAAGAGTAGGTTGAAGGTTGCGGGAACGTCCAAGACATGAAATTCGATGTCGTGTTGTCCTGGACCAACCTTGGTTTGAATCTTGACAGTCCCCATCACTTCCCTGCTAGTATTATCAATACTCTGATCACCTGAGTAGTTGGTATGAAGTCCGCGGGCTTCAACCCGATTGCATATGCTGTTCTGGTTGGGCAGACATTGATAGCGGACCCGGTATCAACAAGTACCACCGGTATCCACTTGTCTCTACATTCCACGGAAACGTAGAGGGGTTTGTTATGGTTTGTGCCCTCAGGCGGTAGTTCCTTGTCTGAAAAGGTTAATGTCGGGGAACCTCCTCCCGGAAAAACCATCCCAACTAGCTGCTCTGGTGTAGTGTCTATAGAGAGTTTGGCCTTGTCCATGGCAGATAGGACGGCCTGTCTGTGCACCCTCGATGCCATAAGCAGTCCCCAGATGGAGATATCTGCTTGTATCTTCTTTAGTTGCTTAAGCACAGCTTCTTCTTCAATCTGTTTCTCTCCTTCTGTTTCTCAGCTTCTTTGTCTTTCCCAGACGCCTCAGGTTAGTCTAAGTGTTGGGGCTTGAAATATCGCCACTTCTTGTCATATGAGCGATCTCGTCAATATACCAGGTATCATCTGGTTGGTTACTTCCCCATCCTCATCTGTGTGGGCAAGACATAAGTCATCGTCTTCCCACCACATCCCGTCGGCAACCGACAGACATCTGTCCGGCTCCGATATGATCGTACTCGCAGCACCTTTAGTCTTCATGCCCGCAGCATTTCCTGTTCCTGTGCACACAACACTCTCGACCCCCACATGGGCCTTAGCTTTTCTGATTCTCTCGGAATCCTCAAATCTTTGTTGTTCCAGCTGCATCAATACAACTGGTTGTTCAATATTCCCTGCATTTACAATCCCCAAATTCTGAGCGAAATTCTTAGTGCCGGCGCTCTCCGACGGTAGATTCTGACTCTCGGCCCTTCCGGCCATCACTGATACTCTCGCCCCTGCCGGGCCTTGTTCTGGTTGATATTCTACAACGTCTGGCTGATCATCTAACCATCTAGTAACTTCTGCCGACTCCTCATATTCGAACCAGTTGATTGCTGTATCCCATGATTCTTGGTCACTGAAGAACTGGAGGTTGGCAAAGTCCTCTCCTACGGCTGTTAGATCATCCGTCCCCCGTTCAAAACTGTTCCCCTGAATCACACATAACTCCGCTTTTTCTGGCAGCCTACACTCAACTCAGACTGGCCCACTGACTGGATGTATTCACTCGAATCATAAGCTCCTTCAGCAAGATTCCCGGACTGTTCAATCTCAGACTCAACAACCCCACTTTTCTGAAATCTGCCCTGTCCCATCTTCGGTGGTCACCACCATCGGCTCAGATTGGGTCGTAGAGATGTCCATCATGCACAAGTCAGTGCAGACAGGAAGGATCACCTCCGGCTTAGGTAGGTGGGATGGGGTGATATAGATACTAGGGTCGTAAGACACGCCCCAGTTTGGATGAAGTTGATTCTGTTGGGAGAGGGGCTTGGTTATGTGGTGGGAGAGGATTTGTTGTGACGTTGGGTTTGTCGGGAGGCGCGATCACCTGCTTGTCAATAAGATCCTGGATCTCATGACGCAATCTGAAACAAGGTCGGTGTCATGACCGTGCTGTTGGTGAACGCGCAGTATTTTGCTGGGTCATGAGAGGGAGGGAGTGGATTTGGTAGTGGCCTCGACTCTAGGGGCGTCAAATGCTTCTTCCTGATTAGTACCCCAGAGCTTTGGACAGGGGCATTATAGGGGGGTGAAGGTTCTTTGGCCTCTGGGTTGATATTTGATGTTTTGGGTATTGCTTGCAGATGCGCCAGAGAAAGGCGTGGCTGTCGTGGGTCTTGGGGGAGGGGGAGTGGTGGTGACCATGCTCACCTCTGAAGCTCGTGCAGTTGCAGCGCCACTCGGGCCTGCGTTATTGTTACGGTTGAAAGTCCTTCTGGGTTGCTCCTATCCTGGTGGCGATCAGACCTTGCTTTATGGCATCCTCGATCTGTACCCCCATCTCGTGTAAATCTGAGAAGGTGGGAAAGGGAAGTACGATCATCTTCTGCATCAATTTCGGTTGGAGATTGCGCACAATCATCCTGATTTGATCTTTGTCTGTAGGCCTCAAGGTCATCATCGATGCCTTTGCCCTCCAACGAGTTACGAAGTCTGAGAAAGTCTCATTGGGTTCCTGCTTCGTTGTTTCGAGATCACGAGTTGTAATCTCGATCTGTGTATTGTACGAGTACTGTGCAACGAAGGCCTCAGCCATCTCATCCCAGCTTCTTTTTACGTCATCTTCTAACTTCGCGTACCAAATGGCTGCCACACCCGACAGAGTTCGGCCAAACAGGGAAAGCTTTTGTGGTCGGGTTAGGCCCATTGGCCGCAGGATGTCTGAGAATAGCCGAAGATGGACCATAGGATCTTCGGACCCATCGAAGCGGTCAATTTGTGGCATCTTGAATCTGTCTGGCAATGTTACGGCTACATCGGTGTACCTATCTTCGATGTCCGGAATGGCTTTTACCCCTTGCGATTTCTTGAAAAGCTTCTCAAGCTTGCTCAGTTTTAAGGCTGTATGGTCTATCTCGAACTCAAAGGGAGAGTCCGGGTGGTTGGGTGTATGAGTCTTGGACAGTTGAGGTGGAAGCGGGGGCGGAGCTAGCCCCGTTGGAAGGTTTGTGTCCTCTTGGATATTCTGGACATTGGGACGGTGTTTTGGGGGTTTGGTAGGGTATTCTGAACAGTAGGTGCCTGCTCGGGCAATGGGGGCCCTGGTGGAGGAGGAACCTGATGTGAAGCTGATGCTGCATTCTGCTGTTGCAGCCTAATAATGAGCTCGGCCTGCTGGGCCATGACTGTGGCCTGTTGTTTAGAAAATTCCGCTTGGCGGATGGCATCCTCCTGCATCTGTCTCATGCTCTCTTGCATTTGACGCATCATTTCCTCTATCCCGGCCATATTCCGTTGGTCCAGCTGACTGACCGGTAAGTGTATCTCTATGGCGGAAACAGAAATCCCAACCTGACTGTTTGCTGCTAAAGTAGCCCGCTGCCCCGGTAATCCCTGCTCTGACACACTGCGCCTCCTTGGCCTTCTCTTAACAACTGGGGGTAGGGAGTGGAACACTGGATGTCCGTCAACCAGATCCTCGGATCGATTGAGCCGACGACCTCGCAGCCTCATAGTGCTTGGGGAATATCTTCTGAGGTTGGAAGCAATTGTGCTAAAACTGCCCTAGCAAAAGATAAATAAAGCAAAAAGGAAATAAATGACCAGATAAACGGGCAGCATAACAGCTTAAATTAAATACACAACACACAGTCGGGCATACAACACACGGTTGATAAGCTGAAAACACACTGTCCCAATCACTGATCACTGTTCCGGTATCACTGTTCCCAAAACTGAATCTGATATCCGCAGACACTGATTCTCAGATACTGACTGATGCCCGTAGGCCTGATGCCCAAACTCATGAACTGATACATGCATTCCCTGTAGAGACGCACTCTAACAAGCACATAGCAGATAAGTGAGAGCCAAAACACCCCTATGTTGGGGTAGGGTTTCCCTGTCCTATTTTGTCAGGAGCTAGGGTTTCACTACGCACACAGCGGTTTCAAACAACCTATAAACGGGTAAGCAACCTGTCCTAGTTTGGAATGGTCACTATGGATCCGAATATGCACTAGGTCGAATGGTCAAAAAGGGTGCCCCGGCAAAACCGGGGTTTGTGTTCCCATACTGGCAGAGCCCGTAACCGGTCAGCCTTATGGACATGCCTTGACAAGACAAGCCTCCAGCAAACCGCTCAGGAATAGCAGATGGCAAACACGGTGTCCTAGGCGCACCAATGCAAATGCAATGCAAAGAAACACACAAGTGTAGTTAAAACCAGATATCACGAGTTCGAGTCAAGTTCTCTAAGTCCCCAGCAGAGTCGCCAGAAACTGTAGACGTCCCCGAACGCCCCGGGAGGGTTAAGTCCCGTTCCGTTCATACTGGGGTCACTACAGTTCAAGGACTCAAATGTCACGGTTCTTAATCTTGAACCAAAGAGTCCAAATCCGGCAAATCGATTTTGAAAACAGATTTTTTGAAAAGAAGTGCCAAACATGGACTGCTTTGCCAGATACAGAGTCGCCACCTAAATGTTTTTTAATGGGAAATTTAGGAAACCCTGACTCGGTGCCGAAGGCCACGTGTCCGTCATCACCAAAGTTGCCTCGGCTCGGGAACTTGGGTACGATTGGGGAAGGTCACTTCGTGAGCACCCCCGCTCGCCCGGTCAAAGACCGGCCTCTACTAACCATGATATCTTATTTTGAAAACATTGTGCGTTCTTATTCCGGTTATTAGCCTAGGTTACTATGTGATGCGCACAGTATACAAGTATAGACTGAGTCGTCTGAATTGGAACAAAACACTTCATGTTTGTTTGTTGAAAATGGTTTGATGATGCTACCCGCAAGTAGGCTAAGACGTGGATTTGCCACCCTCGGGTGGGCTTAGAAAACATGATTTTGCCACTATCTAGTGGGCTTTAAAACAAACATTTGATGAATTGTTCCAATCCAAATAACCCAACCTCCACCCACAGGCATCCAAGCAGGTACATCACATAAGCACATAGCCTCATGGTAAGCATGCTATTCTGGCAGTCACTCACACGCATGCAAGGATGCTAAAGCATAAAAACTCACCGAGTACTCCAAGCCAAAACAGAAGCTCATTAGAAATCATGCATGATCCTAAATATGCTGAAATGCCTAATGCAACACATGCAGAATGCAACTATAGCAGGCTCGGCTATTCTAAACATGGCATATGGAATGCTACAGCTAACATGTATTCATCTTGTAATTGAAGTACAATGCAGTTAGTATGGTGCGCCGAGCCCGGTGCATGCAAGACAGATGAATGAATGCAAACATGCTATCATACTGTATGCTAATTGAAATATGCCCTAATCTAACCATCATAAGCAGGTAAATAAAAGGGAAGTAAGACGTGGGGTTGGAAGACATACATCACACTCACGCACACTTATTACAATTATGCCCTCGCACAGAGGGTCCGAATAAAATAAAATACAGTCCCGAATGAATAAATAATACAGTCCCGAATAAATACAAAAATCCTAATTAATTTACAAATTAAACTAGGAAAGCTATAAATTGGCATGCAAGCCAGGGACTGCCTTGACTCTGATGAATGATGTATGTTTGGGCTGCCTTGCGCGGAAATCCACTGGGATGCCCCAATTAGCCTCTGTTTTGCGATTATTCTTGGAATGCGTGCCAAGCTCCGAAAAGTTACTGATTCTTGATATGCTGCAACAGAGAGCAGGAAAGGGGCATAGCAATGTATTTTCACAAATGTATGCACGTCTCGATCCTCGTACCACCAATCACGCATCTCGATGCATGATGGCCGAGGAATCGAATTGCACTACTCAATATAGAATGAATGCATATGAAGACACAACAAAACCTAACTCCATCATGGATGATCCGGAGTGTCGGTGACTAGGGAATTGAGACACGTTCCGTCACTCGGAGTACGGAACGCACCTCGTTTCCCGTGCTCGGGCTAACTCCTATCCCGAACACAATGCAATATGCATGACATGCATGAATGCAATCCTAATATGCAAACCTAGCATATGCAATGCTACGAACTAAAATGGCATACTCGATGCTCGATGTGACATGGCATACACAATGCTCTAATATGCAACCTAGCATACGCAATGCTATGAATGAGATGGCATACACAATGCGCAATGGACTTACACCAACATGAGTGGACCTCAGCCACACTCACATAGGAGGCCATAAGATGAAAATGAGACAACTCGAAGTGCGTGCACGCGTTACCGAACCTACGGCACGGAATGCCACTCTAACAAGACATGGCAAAACATGGAATATGGCATATGATCATGCAATTTTCAGAGGCAAAATGAGATGCAAAACAGCCCCGAATCATGGCAAAATGATACCCGATGCATGGAACGACCCGAAACATGGAATTAAGCACATGAAATGGCCTATAGCTATGCAATGCCTACATAATTTGAACATGCAATGAAAAAGAAGAAGCAAGGAAGCCCCAAAATAAGCATTTTTACAGTACAAAGCATGGCCAAACAGTGAGCAAAAGTGGGACTAAATTAGTAGGCAAAAATGGCTCCGCAAGGGAGCCAATGAAGCAAGTGGTAGATGCAATGCCCAAACAGAAAGAGACCCTTCTACAACACTGAAGAGGGACCAAAAAAATGACCACTTACAGCTTATGGCAGCCTCCAAAACAGTATACAAACATGCTCAAAATGCAATGCAAGATTTAAGGCTCAAAAGAGGCTATAACACAAAGTATACAAAATATTCACCAAAAAGCCAAAGACCCTTAATGAAACATGACAAGGGGGTCAAAACATGGCCACTTTCAGTTCTGATCATGGCCGAAAAACATAAGCAAGATAAGCTAACAAATCATGCAAAAATGGGGACCAAAGAGGGGTACAATGGCAAGTGATATATGGAGGTCCCCAACAGTGTTGAGCCCTTCTTAAATGTTGAAGAGGGGCTCAAAATAGGCCTATTTATAGTTTACATCAGGCCCCAAAACAGATCACACACAAGCCAAAAATATCATGCAAGAAAATGGCATTCAAGAGGGTATTGAAGCAAGTGCAACATGGGGGGCTCAAACAGTGTTGAGACCTTAATGAAACAAGAAAATGAGCTCAAAAAAATGACCTTTTCAGTTTTGGTCGGAGCTCAAAACAGCAAGAAAAGAGGCTAGAAAAATGTTGCAAAATTGAGCTCAAAAGAGGGGAAATGATGCTTACCCTTGAAGACTACCCCTTGGATGCTTCTTGGCTTGAGAAGTGATGCCTCCTAGCTTCTGGAAAGCTCTCTAAGCTTCTGGAAATGGAGTAGTGGTGGTGGTGCTTGGTGGTGATGAAGAAATGAGGTGTAGGACTTAGGAATTTTTTGGAAATGAGAGAGATAGAGGGAGATATGTATGTATGAGCTCCAAGCAATTTTTCCAACCCCCAAGACAGAGCTGGAGGCTCTGTTATGTAGACAAAAATGGGGGAGAAATGGAGGGAAAAAGTGGAGGGAAAATGGATCAAGTTTTCCCTCCAAAAGAGTTCCCTCCGGATACAGCTTTTGGAGGGAAAAAAGATATACAGCTGTAATATACACACTGCAAGGATCATGGCCGGCCAACTTTCAGAGTTGCAGGTGGCCGGCCGGCCACCCCCCATGGCCGGCTGGCCAAGGGTCAAAATGGTCAAAAAGATTTTCTGGCCGGCCACCAGATATTGGTGTCCTCCCAGGTGCCCTCAACACAACCCTGTGGTTCAAAACTAGAGGAAGTGAAACAGGAAAGAGAACAAGCCATTTTTCAAAGGGGTTCAAAAGGATCAGTGGAATTACTGGCCGGCCACCAACTTTTAGTGTCCTCTCATGTGTGTACAACACAAATATGTGGTTTGGGGTTGAAGAAAGTGGCCCTAGGGTGGTCAACATTGGCTTGGAAGTGAGAAAAACGGGCGTCGGAGGGCGTCGAAGGAATATAACTGGTTGCTGAAACAATTGCTGGCCTCCCACCCTTCTGTGACCTTCCTGGTGATAAAACAGAGGTACCTGCCAAAAATGAACGAAAACCGATGCAAAACGAATGTTCGGGGGCCAGAACGCGCAGTTCGGGGCCCCGAAAACTGCCTGTTAAGCACCGAAAGTGGCATTCGACCACGAAGTGGGTCTCTCAGACCTCAGTGTCCCTCAAAAGGGAGTAAATAAGATGCATGCCAAAAACCGGAGCAATCGGAGATAGTTAGGCGGTCCCGAACCGAGGCACACGGCCTGACGGCTCCGAAAACCGGGAACCGGGCTCCGAAATGGGCAAAATGGCCTACAGCCGCAAAATGTAGCCCACGGCCACTGAGAGATGGTCTACGGGACCTCTCCCTCCCCTCAGGAAAAGAAACAGAGAAAATCGAGTCTGGTTCGCAAACCGAGGCGAGGCACAGAAGAGGGTTCAGAAGTCTGAAGGCAGGGCTCACGGCCGCAACTCTGAGACTTCTGAACGAGCACAATACGCAACATCACCGAGCACTCAATCGGTGACGTCTGAGTCTTAAGGTCGGTCAAAAATGGGGTGTCTACAAGCATATAATGTAAGTAAGAAACACATCATGATTAGTAGAGGCCGATCTTTGATCGAACGAGTGGGTGCTCAATTCATGACCTTCCCCTCTTGTACCTAAGTTCCCGAGCCGAAACACTTTGGTGATGACGGACTAATAGCCTTTGGCACGAGTCTCGGGTTTTCTAAATTTCCCAAAAAAATTTAGGTGGGGACTCTATAATCTAGCAAAGTAGTCCATTTTTGGCATTTTTTATTTAAAATCGATTTTTCAAAAGAATTGTCATAGTTGGACTCTTTGGTGTTTATCTATTTCACATTGCACTTGTGAAATCAAATTTAGAACCACAAGTGGAGTCCGAACTGTAGAGCTATTCGTCTTCCGAAAGAAGCACAAAAAGCGAGCTACAAGAAGCTAGTTCAGTAAAATAAATATAAAGGAAATGATCATGCAAAGTACATAAATATGTATATATCTATCCAAATTTTGTACATAGGAGAAAAACAACAAAGAAGGAGCAACAAATGTATTTTTATTTTACTTTTGAAATTTAAGACAGAAAATTAATCAATTTGTCTCACTAATTAAATAGGTTTATGGATACTGATTTATCAAAAACACACCCACTCTCAAAGCCCTAATTTTTTCCTGTTGGAATCCCAAATTGAAGCCCTAATTTTGAAATTTCAAATATATTTTCTCAATCTCAATCACACAACCCTAACTTCTTAATTTCAGTGTTTCGAACACAAACCTGGTTCATCTATGGCCTGAGAACCCACGTTCTCATCAAGAAATTTCTTCGCTCAGTCGATAGTGGTCACGATGGAGCTATGGTTCACGAAGCAGAGAATATTAGGGCTGGAGTGGGTCACCGTCTAGGTCGCCTTCAGGACTGGTCGCCGGTGAGGGTGGGTTCGGTGGAGGAGGACAGGTGAGTATGAGGCTCAGTGAAAGCGAAACTGAGAAGCCGTTGGATCTGAATTTTCTGAATTTTCAATTTCATATTTTTTTTTTTTATAGCCGTTGGATCTGCAACGGCTGATCTCAGCCGTTGCAGGTAGGAAATGAAGTAGGATACTCAAGGAGGGGATCCGAACTCCTTTGAGATGCCTCATTTACACCCGTTAGAGCTTTCCAACAATATCATTGCTTCCTTCTCACATGCGTCTCGAACATTTGTCTTTCCTATGTCATTGATTGACCCTTCCACTACTGATGCATGCAACAAAACATCCTTATCTTCCAATACAACCTCTTTCCTCATCTGATATGTTGCACTAACATGATCCAACTCATGCGTACTGTCCAACTCATCATCTGAGTCAGTTGCCCTATCATGCTCTTTCTCCTCCTCCTCCTCCTCCTCTCTGTTTTTGACTTAAGACCCAAGATCAGCAATGTCAAAAGAACCAAATCATTTATCTTGATGAATCTTACATTTGCATACTTTTTTCACCACCTCGGTTGCTACTCTTTGCTCCTCACACACCCTTACTGGGTAAATCTTCCAATTACACTCCAGGTTGATCACATTGTTGATAAGCTCTATAGACTTTGTTGTTACCTTCACCTTTGCACTTCTGAATGAAGTTAGATGGCATACATCATCATCAAAATTGGCAACTTCACCCCAAATTCTACCAATCTTATTCAGGATACTGCTATTCCAAAGATTTAATGGTATGACATAACAGCTCAACCACACCTATTTCTCTTGTTCCAGCTGCAGGCCCGATTTCCATTCAGTAATGAATTCACACCACTCATGGATATATGGATAGAATAGTGGTAGTTTAGACTTCACCGCATCCTTTAAATTGAATGTTGCAACCACATCTTTATCACCTCCATCTCTTACTAGAACATCTCCTACACCTCTTTCTCTTAACTCCTTTTTCAACTCATGTGCATTTAGGTTCGTTTTGAGCCTTATTATAACACTCTCATACAACCAGCCATTTCCCACCTCTGAGACTGTAACTGTTGGACTTGCCTTGTCTTGGTTAGTCTTTGCATTAACTACTTCTACAAAAGACCTGTGGTCCCTGACGTATAACCTATTTCCTCCAACACCTGCAATTTTGAACTTTCGACTAGAAGAATTGAAGACCTGATTCTAATGATTGGCCCTTGTTTTCTCTTTACTGAACTCTACAGTCTTCACTTCTAAAGCTTTATCATCCACCAATAAACCATTAGCTCTTTAGATTGCTATTTTTGTGGCCACTGGGCAGTCAAACCTAATGAAACCAAACCTTGTATTTTTACCTTTCATCTCTTCTGCGAGATAAAGACATTTTTAACAATGCCAAACTTCATGAATAACATGTACAACCCTTTTGGATTCATAGAATTAGGTATATTATCCACAAAAACTATGAACAAACCTTCATTCAGTCCATTGATCCTAGCTTCATGTCTTCCTCGGCGTTTGATCATTGGAATCCACCCACCTCTTTGCTCTCTTTTGTTTTCCTCCATCATTAACTATTGATGGTATTGGGTCAGAGAATCAATTCGTGTTCTCAGGATTGTGGTCTTCAGATTGGCTAGATTGTTGAGTTGTATAAGTGTGTCTGAAATGAAATCATATGCGATTTAGGAGTGTTCCATATTAGTGATCAGTCTAGCATTCGATAATGGTTATGTAAGAATAGATTGGATGATGGACCTTTCTTTAGTTATAGTTTTAGCTGCTAGCAGAATCGATAGATGTAGATATGAATGCAAGGAGTTGCATGTTGACCAGAGCTTACAACTCAAGCAATATTTCACGTTTTTCTTAATTCTTTCAAGAATATTAGATTTGTTTTAATGCTAAATTGCTTTTTTTTTTCCTTATAATTTTTTCGTATATTATTCTATACTCAATACCAATTCAATATTATGGATTTGTCGTTTAAATTTTTTTAGTGATTCTATATATAAAAGTATACTTCCTTTCCTATATTATTTTATATAATCACAACTCACATGAGGAAAAACTTGTACAACAATAATACTCTTGAGGAACTTCTAAAGTTTAGATTTACGAAATGCGTTACTTTTTCAATTGTTAAACAGTAAGTTATTTTATGTTTTGACATCATATTATAGATGGTTAATCACTTCACATACTAAGATGTATATATCATTTGGATGTTTTCATTGACGTAGGCCGAAAGATACCACATTGAGGCTGTTTAAGTTACATTTATAGTCTTTAAATTTTGTTTATTTGGTGGAGATGATATGTTTTGTGCACTTGTACAGATTTGGTAGGCAACACTCAAATTCAAGCAAAAAGTGGCGCAAAAGCAGATTTTCCGTGCAAATAGTAAAAAGTCCGAGCCTGCCACCTCACCGCACGTGTAGCCAAGCTCCACCGCACGTGCGGCTCACCACCGCTCAAGCAGCCCACATGGGAATAAAAAGAAATAAAAGAGGCTGTAAAGAGGTTCAAATATATGATGTTTAAGAAGTTTCAAATATATTTTTCAGTATTCTCGTAAAGTATTCTTATTTCTGTGATTATTGAATGCTTTTCATACAATGGCTTTCTGTGCTTTGATGTTCAAGGTATGAGACGAGCCATGCTACGAGGGATGAGTCGTATTGCTACCCTAGTTTTAAAGCGAACGACTAGTACTACTTGAGATGATTCGTGCATATACATTGGACGTATTAATTTTCTTGATAAATGCTTCAAACTTGTAGTTGCGAAATATTATGCAGTTCAAACCGTAACATAATTGAATCTCAAATTGAAGCCTTATTTATGTAACTAGTGGTGGACTCATTACCCTAGGTTTTTCCCTAAAATCTATAATTCTAATTTTATTTATAATTGCTAGTTAATCTTTTAGTTTATTTTAGTTATTACTAGTTTATGAATCCCTCAATCCTTTTATCAAAATTAATTTAGGAATATAACAATTAAATTAAGCCGACCCCATTTGATGGGACTTAAAGCTTGGTTTGGTTTGGTTTATCTAACAATTAAATTAATTTAATTTCTCATTTGTCTCTGTGGATCGATACCTGAACTTACCGTTATTCTAAGAAATTTGGTATAGTTTAGTGTTTAGTTTTGGTGTGTGAAACGACCCATCATTCATTATTTTATCTTTTTGGGTTTAGATGTTGTTATGTGGTTCTTTCTTAGTTAGTCATTGTTGAATTTCTTTTATATAGTTGATATTTTAATTTAATTAAGAGTGTTTATTTTACAATCTTATGATTTAATATATATATATATATATACATACATATAATATAATATAAAATCATTATATGATAATCTAACTACAACACATTTATATTTAATTTTTTTAATAAATTTTATATAATTTCTATTTCTACATATTTTTATTTTTCAAATGATATAAAAGAAAATTAAATAGTTAGAATTACTTTTAATTTTATGTTACTAATTCTTTCTCTAATTTAACTATTATTTTTAATATCAAAATAAGTATTTATTTACTATGTTATAATTTAATATATATCATACAAAATTATTATATGATAATTATACTTTTATAATACGATAGAACTAAAATTATCAAAATACACAAATAATTTAACTAAAATTAATATATATATATATATATATATATATAAGTATTTAAATAACAATTTTATAGAATGATAGCGCCAATATTATCAAAATAAATAATTAAAATCATACTTTCATTTTATTAAAATTATTCTTTTATAACACACATTGTACCATTAAATATTTTTTGAAAAAAAAATAGCACGTGCATTGCACGAGTCAACTGCTAGTATATATAATATAAGTAGTGTTTTTTTCTTTTCTTATGTGGCACATTCTTACTTTTTTCTAAAAAAAACCGCATACTTTTATGTTTATATATAAAGTTGTACACGAACTTAATTTCAATTATAATAACCAATTTTATATAGATTCTACTTGAGAAATACTTATTTTTCATATATTTTTAATTGTGTATTTGGTTTTGTCGTTGTCAGATTTCTTTTATATAGTTGATTAATTATTATGATGTTTGAAAAATAAATTATTTCGATATATAAATATATAAATAAATAAATAAGACTTAATGTGCTTAATTAGGTACATCACACGGATCATATTAATGTTCATTTATATATATATATATATATATTGTCTATCTTATTGATGTTTTAATATTAATTTATATTTAATTTTTTATTTAACATGAAATTATTTATTACAAAACATTTATATTTAATTTAAATTTTATATACCTATATAGAATATGTATGAATAATTCAAAATATTAATGAAAAAATCAATACTCTACATAATTAATTTATATTTTTTTTTCTTAATCCAATCATAACATATTTATATTTAATCTTTTAAATAATTTTTTTGTAGTTCTATTTCTACATATTTTTTTCTAAATAAAAATAAAAAAAATAAACAATTAGAATCAGTTTTACTTTTATAATACTAATTCCCTTTCTAATTTAACTATTATTTTTAATATCAAAATGAGTATTTATTTTATTATCTTATAATTTAGTATATATCATATAAAATTATTAAATGATAATTACACTTATAGTACAATAGAACTAAAATGATCAAAATAAATAAATAATTTAATTAAATTTATTATATATAAGCATTCAAGTAATGCTTTTATAGAATAATAAGGCTAAGATTATTAAAATAAATAATTTAAATTTAAATTAATATTATTCTTTTGTAACACATATCATAATATAAAAGATCATTACATTAATTAAAGTTAACATCATTGTAATTTTATGTCAGACATCATATTTCTAAAAGTGATTTACATACACATGTAGTGTCCAATTTGATATTGATAAATTAAAATAATGGTTGACAAATGTCAAATGATAAATAGTGTGGAGTATTATTTTAAAGAATAATTATTCATCGAAAATGATTATGTATATTTAAAATACCTATTGATGTTTCTTGAATAATTTTTAAATAAAAATTTTGAATTTATAATATTACTGATAATGCATCTTCATAAGCTCTGTCAGAAAAGATATGCAAAAATAATTTGGCTGGAGTGAAAAATTTGCAGTTATTATGATGGATCACATAATTAATCAGAACAACTTTGAGAACTAAAATTATTAAGTTTATAAAGATTTTGTGCCTAATTCCCTTTAAGAATACTGTTTATTATTATTATTATTATTATTATTATTATTATTATTATTATTATTTTGAGTTGTACTGTTTATGATTTGAATTTGTAATTTTTTATACATCAAAGTGAATAACTGTTACGATCTTACTGATATAAGTATAAATCCCACTTTTGAGTCAATCCACCTTAAATACTTTTTTGTATAATAAAATACTTAAATATTGTCATATAAAAATATTATAATAGATTATAATCAAACACCACTTGAAATACAATTAAAGACCCGATGCACCACTTTTTTTTTTTTTTTAGAATATGGAAAATATTTATATTAAAAAACAATATACACTTTAGACATAACAAAAAACATAAGAAAGTAACAAAGATCTTTTTGATTAATAACCATAATAATACACCATAAGTTATAACCAAGTCATAATTTGTATATCATAGAATTTTTTGATTTTTTATTTTTTCAAAAAAAATATTTTGATACAAGTGGAATTCATAATTTTTTGTAAATTTAATTAACACAAATGAAGATTTGATTTCTGGTTGAGAATACATTTTTTTTTATATGTATATATAACTTTGAGAGAAATTGTTTTTATGAGCCTTTTACATAAAATTACACACAGTGACAAAAAAATTTATCAACCATTAACAAATCTGTTTATATTTGGCTTTCAATTGTTAAAATTTTCTACACATAAAGTACTAAGAATCAAAATTAAATTTTCATTTTAAAAATAAATTCTCGTGTAACATGAGTCACCTACTAGTATTTATAAAATTTTACTCTTACTCTTACTCTTTCTTTTCAATTGAGTTTATCCGGTTGAGTGTATTTCAAAAAAAAAAAAAAAAAAAAAAAAAAAATGAATTAGTCCTGCATATTTATAATATAAACATAGTGAAATCACTTAAATCTATTACTTTAAATACCCATCTAAATTAATATCATAATATTTAATTAATTTTTAACATATTTAATATTGTTTATTATCTTTTATAATTTACCTGTGCATAACACGGATTTTAAGCTAATTGATTAAAAATTTAAAAGGTTAAATGGATAATTAAAAAGGTCATAAAGTAAGATAAAATTGAATGTAAAAGTGTATTTTTTTCTTAAATTAATTGATAACAACATCTATCTCGATTATTTTCAACTCTAATGATAATGATAGGATTACA
The DNA here is from genome assembly GCA_030407325.1 of Camellia japonica. NCBI lineage: Eukaryota > Viridiplantae > Streptophyta > Magnoliopsida > Ericales > Theaceae > Camellia > Camellia japonica. The sequence goes on along the minus strand of JAPPVO010005949.1, from coordinate 4,428 downwards.
CTTGGAATTTTTTTTCTCATTTTCTGTTTCTATATTTTTAGGCCACGTGTCCCACATTTCCACCCTTTCCCACTTTCACTTCCTTCATTATGGTTCAAATCTATATCTATACTATATATTATACAAAATGGAGTTTTTAACTCCAAGCGCTCCAATCTCTCAATCTAAATTTTTTAATTTTTTGATTTAAAAAAAAATCTTAGCATTTATTAACATCTCCCAACTCCCAAGTTTTACCCTCATAATAACACTTTAATGCATTAAGAACAAGTATAAAAAACATTCTTTGAAATCCAACACATATGAATTCCTTGAAAAGTCCAACACATATGATTATTATCCGTCATAATAATACTTTAATGCATTAAGAACAAATATAAAAAAAATTTCTTGAAAAATCCAACACATATGATTATTATCAAAATATAACTTTAATATAATATAATATAAAAAAAAACATTTAATTCCTTGAAAAGTCCCAATACATATGATTATTATCCCTCATAATAACACTTTAATGCATTAAAAACAAACATAAAAAAAATTTCTTTAAAAGTCCAACACATATAATTATTATCAAAATATTAAACTTTGATATAATATAATAAAAAAAAAGACATTTAATTCCTTGAAAAATCCAACATATATGATTATTATCAAAATATTAAACTTTAATATAATATAAAAAAGGAAAAAAAGAAGACATATAAAAAAAAAATTTAAAAATCACAATTCATATATATAGATAATTGTAAACACAATAAAATAGGAGGGCATTCATGTCTACACGTTTTTTTTATAAGATCTCCTCCATTATAATAAGATAGCACTTTATTTCTCTCATCTTATAATCTATAGATATATATATATATATATTATCTATACTATATATTAAGGAAAAGGGGGTTTTTAACCCCCAAGGCCTGTGAGAGTTTCAATATCTCAATCTGAATTTTCTATATTTTTTATTTTTTATTTAAAAAAAAATCTCAGTATTTATTGATTTGGTCAAAATCCCCTGATCAGCATTTATTAAATTTTTTCAATTCACATGTCTTTTCACATGCTTGCATTTATTGATTTGGTCAAAATCCCCTAATCAACATTTAAAATTTCATCATACAAATAATTATAGATACAATCCATGTATAATTACTACAGTACCCTTTTCAACTTCTCCCATACACTATGGTTAGTGATAAGATTGTGAAATTATTTTTATAAAAAATCTTTAAAAACATAATTTATATATTAAAAAAAATCTAAAACAAATATAAAATATTTATAATTATCCCGTGCATAGCACGGGTGATAGGCTAGTATATATTACGAAAAAGGGGTTTCTAGTATTGTGCGAGTTTTAATATCTTAAACTAAATTTTTTGATTTTTTTATTTTAAAAAAAAAAATTCAGTATTTATTGATTTTATCAAAATTTCTTGATCAGCATTTATTAACTTTTTTAAATCTACATGCCTTTCCACATACTTTCATTTATTGATTTGGTCAAAATCTCCTAATCAGCATTTAAAATCCCCTCATTCAAATAATTATAAATACAATCCATACATAGTTACTGCAGTACCCTTTTCAACTTCTCCCATACACTATGGTTAGTGATAAGATTGTTAAATTATTTTTATAAAAAGTCTTAAAAAACATAATTTATATATTAAAAAAAATCTAAAACAAATATAAATATGTATAATTATTCCGTGCATAACACGAGTGATAGGCTAGTTTATAAATAAATAAAATTGTAAAAAATCGCTAACCTTTCATTATCTTAAGAAATAAATAATCATAGAAAATTATAAGAACGCAACTTATATTGACCAAAAGTTTCAAAATAGACTATAAAACAAAGCAACATCTAAAATATATATATATATATAAATAACCAAGCATGAAAAATTATGAAATAAAATACACTTTTAATTCATAATTAATGAAGAAACAACAGTTAAATTTGTCATCATTGTTCATTTGTCTGTATTAACGTTATTTAATTTTTTATTTTTTTTTGAATTAGTTTAGTTTAACATTGGTTCAATTTGATACATGAAAAATCGCTATGACCTTTGAAAAGTCGGTTTAGATTTACTTATTTAATAGAAAGCTCCATTATTTTGTAAAGAAAATTTTGAGTAGAGTTAAGAGTGATTTTAATTTTTTTTAGAAGTTAAGAGCTCTATTAAATTAGTTTTTAGTGACACATAAGAGTTAAGAGCATTTTTATAAAAACTTACGTACATGTCTTAATGGATACACTTATTGTTCAGTAGGATTTGTGATAATTAGAAACTATCATTAAAAGCTAACAATTAGTGACCTTTTTTTAGTGACACATAAGAGTTAAGAGCATTTTTATAAAAACTTACGTACATGTCTTAATGGATACACTTATTGTTCAGTAGGATTTGTGATAATTAGTGATGGTTTTCACTAAACACTGTTAAAAAAAGGTCACTAATTGTTAGCTTTCAATGATAGTTTAAAAAATTGTCACAAAAAAATCACTAATTGTAAATTTTAATGACAATTTAAAAAATCGTCACAAAAAATATCATTAATTGTTAGTTTTTAGCGACATATTTAGAAAATCATCCCAAAAAGTCTTTTCAGCGAAGATTTTTCTAAGACCGACTTTCAATGACGAATTTATATGATTTAATGAGAATTAAATCCAACTGTTAGGACTGGCTGATAATTTATCATATTTTTAATTAATTTTTGAAAATTTGGTGATCATCTTTGAAGTGATTTTGTTTGATAGTATGGTGTTATTTTCAAATTTACATATTGTCATATATTTCATGTTACCATATACTCGTGTTATGGTACTAATAGTTGTTTTGCAAAACATGACCTTGAGAAAGTTGGCTTTGTTGGTTGTAATGGATTGGGGTGTTTATGATTTTCTCCGTTAGGTGTGTTTTGTCACAGAATTACCAAATAGGGAGATTGTTAGGTTGGACAAACTTTCATTTAATTGCATTTTTAGTCACTTTATTATATCTATGCGTTATGAGAGTTTAGATGCGAATTCAACTTGAGTTGTGCTTGTGTGGAGAAGTTTGTACTGATATTCCGAATCTTCTTTTGAGCTCTACTTGTTTTGAGGTCAAAGTTGTTTAACCGCTGGAGCAGTATTTTGTGCACTCAAGCGATATTTTGTGCGATTGAGCGGTGAAATGATTCATCCAGTATTTCTGTTTGGGTTTTCAACTTTTAGGAGACAAGTTTTACCATTCAAGAGGTGGATGTTGCGCTCGAGGGATTGGCCTATATATGATAGCATCGCCTTTAGTCACACCATTCGAGCGGTGAAGTGATTCATCTAGTATCTCTCTGCTTGCATTCTGAACTTCTGAGAGACAAGTTTTACTGCTCAAGCGATGGATGCTGCACTCAAGCGATTGGCCTATATGTGAGCACTGTATTTAGTCACACTGCTCGAACTGTGAAATGACGGCTTGAGTGGTCTTTGCGGCTCTATTTAGTATAAAGTGCGTTATTTACTTTTAGGGTTAAAAAAAAAAATTAAAAAAAAAAATCGTCTAGATTCTTTTAGGGAAAAAAACAAATATCCATCCAAATTCTTAAAAAGAAGTAAAATACAAAGTGTTTTATATTAGAGGGTGTTTTATATGAGTTTCATTGATGTATAGAAGGTGATCAGTTGATCAACAAATTGCATATTGACAAATATCAAGAGTTATTTTATTTTTTCATTCACAAAAAGAGAGGTGTTCATCGATGGATTCCGGTGAACTTGGGCTTGAAATTTTGGTGGATTCGAGAGTGGCTTATCATCATGGATTTGACATCGGTGTTGTAGATTCAACGTTGGACAAAGCAATTACGAGGTAAAGATGGTGGTGGAATAGGCACATCAGGTTTGGTTCAATTCGGACGTGAATTCACTAGGTAATTGAGGATTCTCGTGTGTAATTCTTTTTGTCTTCTTAGTAGAATGTTTTGTGATTTTGACCCGTAATTTTTTATCACAATTGGAGGAGTCCAATTATGAAATTTTTTTTTTCATGTTAATTCGTTGTGCTGATTTGTTATTAATTGTTTGATTGGTACTGCTATTTATTATTTTAAATTGAATTATAATCATAAATCAATATTTCAAAAGTTTTAGAATTTTTGGAATTTTTCAACCTCTTTCAATTTAAGTATGTTTCTTATAAGTCTATATATTTATTTGCTTGGAACATATTCTCTGATTCTACACAGCATGCTATAGATTATCATTTCAAGTTTGAAAATTTTAAAAATGAAGAGAAAAGAAATGAACACACTACAAGAAATAACACCTTTGCCGACCAAAAAATTGGTCGCTAAAAGCCCATTTTTAATCGACAAAAGTTATCCGCGATCAATTTTTTTGGTTGCCACTTTGGTCGCCAATTGAGGGTC